>JADRCC010157935.1:0-11267 GCA_019843855.1 Hylomyscus alleni
TTCCTTCCTTCCTTCCTTCCTTCTTTCTTTCTTTCTTTCTTTCTTTCTTTCTTTCTTTCTTTCTTTCTTTCTTTCTTTCTAAATAGGATCACAGATAAACTGTCAGGATGATATTGTCCAAACTTAGCCGAAGAGCTGTGGAAGGAAGGACAAGCCTTAAAGTTTGTTTTACAACATTTGAACTGTCAAAAGAAGAAACCAAGTCAGGAGCCAGCCAAACCAACAGAGGTACCTGCCAAACCACACCTTATCCTCCTTGATCAGCAAAAACACCATCCGCTGCCTGACTCCCCTTACCTCACCCACAGGAGCTTGTGCATTCCCTTATTAGGACATGGGCAGGCAGGGCAGAGGCTGCTCCTGTCTGAGGGCCCAGGAGTGGCTTCAACAACATGTGCTGCTCATAAGAATGAAGCCAGGGTAATAGGCACAGAGGAGGGGGTAGGAGGCCTGGAAACCTTAAATCCTTGTTGTATGGAGGACAATCCATTCTTGAGAAGGCCACAATTATGGCTTTGGAAAACAAAACTTTCCTTAAAGGCCAAACCAAAATTAAAACACAATCCTGATTTTTTAAATAAAAAAAAATGCATTCTTAGGAAGGGTGTTTTTGAAACTTAGAAATGCAGTTAAGAGAACTGTGATCTGAAAGCTTGCTAGGAAGTTGAACAGACATTTGTGAGCGGTCAGTCTTTGGTTTCAGTAAGGGGTGGGCTTGGGAGGTCGGCACACATTAGTCTGTTTTAGTTCTAAGCCATAGCATATGTATCTAGATCTCTGTCTCTCTGCCCCCCCACCCCCTCTCTCTCACACACATGCACCTGGACCAGAACACAAGCCTCACTGTCTCTTCAGTCTTCCCATTTGTCACCAGCTTACGGTGGCCTGACCTTCTCTTGGCCCTGACCCTCGCCTTGGCTTACACCCTCTTCCTCAGCTCACACTGAAGGGCCATCCATGCCAGACTTCTCTCCTACACAGTATTAACACAGCTGAGAGTTGCTTCCAAGTCAGGACGAGACATCTCCTTGTTAAGATCTGTGTCAGCAGGGCTGCCTGTTTAATCCCATCCTGTTTGGTGGCTAAACTGTTTCTGGAGCCAATTCCTGAACTCTGGGCTGTCCAAGCTGTCACAGAGCACAACTATTTTGTAAAGCACTTTCATCACACACAGGATGGAATCCAATCTTCATAATGGCAGCGAAATGGATGCTATTACCATGTCTCCTCACCACTGAGAAGACAGGCTCTGAAGGGCCAAGCGACTTAGACTGAGAGCTAGGCTTCAGCACCACTTGGAACATTGCTGACGAGTGCTGTCTTCTCTAGCCAAGATGTCAAAATCCTGGGTTCTGCTCAACTACGGAGTCTGGAAGCTACCAGAAAGAACCAGAGTTCTCAGTTCCACAAGGGGCACCCACAAAAGGGTCCAGAGCCAGTCCTAAACTAGAGTGAACCCCAGGAGTCACCCTAACATGCATTCCCCAGAGTAGGGTGCCGCTACTGATCAACAACTGGTTCTGCTCAATTTTACTTACACCTTGTTCAAATTAAAAGGTTATCACTTCCCAGTCTAGAAAGTCAAATCTAACAGCCGATATCTGTGCAAAAAGACAAAGATATAAAAGAATGGGAAAGGCCTACCAACCATGACTTTTGATTAGTGAATTGAAAAAAAAAAGATTTAAAAGACTGGGAAAACTTTTAACTGAGATAAGTCCCATGTGTGGGAGCTGCTGGGCTAGGAAGGGACATCATGGCTAGTTCTTACAGAAAGGCTGAGTGAACTCAACTGTTCATATTGTACAGGCCAGGTAAGTAAGCCTGCGCAGGGGAGTCACTCACATGGTCAGGACTATACATACACGGTGTGTTAGCTAGCATCTGGCTAACATCAATGTGTAGGCTGCTTGCACTACGGTGTTACTCATTTCTTTCCAGGAGTCCCTTCTCTTACATGTGACAGCATAGGGATTTAGAAGTTGCGATATGGACAAATTCAAAGTTGAGATAAGTTAACCTTACTTGGCATTCTAAAGTTTCACGGTGTGGCTAACCGTGAAATTAAAGGAGCCACTAATATAGTGGGAGTCCAGGTCTCCCACAGGGGAAAGGGGTACACTTATGATCTCTTTTTAGGACCCTTAGGGTCCCCTAGGTTGGTCATTTTAGGTTCAATCCAGGAAGAGCAAAGGTCCTGGATCCATTTTCTTCCATCCGCTCCAGCCTTGCCCCTCCCGGAGACGCAGCTTGCTCGTCAGTCAGGAACTGATGTCATGATCACAATCCCTGCCAGATTTACCACGCAAAGGCCAGAGGCCAGAGCTGTGGAAACACACACAGGGAACAGCACTCATTCAGGGAAAGCTGCAGAGTACAGGGCAGTCGTCTGCCGCGAGGCTTTACCCACTCCCAGGCTGGGGAGAGACGGGCAAGAGAAGCAACTCTCTGCCCTTATTTTGTTCATGTGTAAAATGAAGATAATCCTGCTTACTGCTAGTGTGTTAATAATCAAATGAATCGATACTTTCCAAGTCCTTAAACAGTGCTTATCATCTAGTAAGTAATGAGTGTTAACCATTTTAATGTTGTTGTTGCTGCCGCCACCGTTGTCATCGTCATCTTCATCATCATCATCATCATCATCATCATCATAATCAAATGGGCTCTGTGCCTACACAGCGTTTCCAGGTAATGCTGTTGCTTTCCAGCGAGAAGAGAGTGATTGTCCAGGAAGGATTTTAAAGTACTTTTCTTATTTTGTTTATTTGTGTGTGTGTGTGTGATGTGTGCTGGTGTATGTGTACATATACAAAGGCTGGAGAAGGGCGCGGTGTCTCCTTATCTTGCCTTCTCAGTCACTATCATTATTCCTTCAGTGCTGGGGTTATAGGCACAAGCTGACATGCCTGGGTGTTTATATGAGTGTCGGAGATTTGAACTCAGGTCCTCATGTTTGCGCAGCAAGCTCTTACCCACTGAGCCATCTCATCGTCCCCAAGAAGGATTTTACCAACTCAAGGACCTCAAACTCCTTTTCGATGATGACATTAATATCAGAGGAATGAGGAAGCTACAACATCCACAAAGGATAAATATAAAGGGGCGCATCTCATCTCCTGAGTGTACCTCATGATTTCCTGTGCTTTTGTAAAGGGTAGAGGGAAGATAGGAGAAACCGTGAGGGGGGTGGGGGATTGTGGTTTTATTTATTTATTTTTTTTTAATCTATCAAATGGAATGCGTTTCATCTCTTCTTTTCTCTACCTCTTTCTTAATCCACGCCACTTCTCATTAACGTGTAGACAGGAATTTAACATCAGAGACTCTGTCTTCTCATGTCCCAAAAGGGAAGAGGCTAATCCCCTCCCCCAGCCTCTTTGAGGCTGACTCAGTTCCAGACCCCTTGGAGGAGCTTGAGATCAGAGCGCCAGGCAGGGTGCTCCGTCCCTAAGTCTCCCTGGGATGGTTTTAGACAGTGGGCTGTCAGGAAAAGCTCCAGTTACCCCTCCTGCCCCAACTTCGTCCAGCCAGCTGGCATTTTAAACAGACCCAATAATTACCCCACTTATAGCTGAAGAATTAAGCTATGAAATGTCATGTTAAACTTTTACGATCTTCCAGTATTTGTCATGCATCGTGACCTCCCGAGGACCTGATTTGACAATCTAACTACCAGTACCTCAGAATGTGACCTTATTTGGAAGTTAGGCTTTAAGATAGAATCGTCAGGGTGGGTTCTAAACTAGTAAGAGATCTGGACAGGGAGTAAACCATGGGAAGAGATGCGACAAGAAGGCCACCTATGGAAGACAATCAGAGCCACACTTCTACAAGCCGAGGAGTGTAGGAGACTGATGGCCGAACAGGAGGAGGCAGCTTTCCAGAGGAGAGCCTTGTAACTGACTTATTTTAAGGATACAGCCTTGCAGTTTTAGGTTTCAAGAGCAACTCAGAGATTTCTCAGACATCCCTGTTCTCCCAGGCTCATAGTCTCCCCGACCAGAGACATTCCTCCACTAGAAGGGCGTCAGGAACATCTGACAGACCCAGGCGGGACTTGCTCTTTTCATAACCCCTACAACCAGGTCTTGGGTGTTTATAATCCTTTCTTAACCAAGCACCTCACCCCTCCTGAATGCTTAGGTTTAGATATGTATTGAAATGACAGAGCAGGGTCATCCACTCCTTGGTTCAGGTGCCGTCCATCCTGTGAATTTGAACAGCCTGTCACCACGGTTACAGTATATATCCCCACCGCAATCCTTGTGCGCTCTGCTCACTGACCCCGCTTAAGCCTCTCGCTCTTTCCTTCTCCCTCCAAGCTTTGGCAATCACCAGTGTCTCTTCTGTCTCCATTAGTCCTGACTTCAGCAGAGCGACGTATGCTTGAAATCCTATTTTGGTCTTTTTCAGACCAATTTCTTTCACTTCATTGTATTTCGTCCAAGTTTCTGACACATTTTTGTTGTTGTTGTTCATGACTTAATAGTCTGCTTCTTTTCAGTAGTGGATAATGTTTCTCTGTCTGGGTGTATCCTGTGCTCATCCACAGAAGGGCAATCACCAGTGGAAGGAGCACTCACCCATCCTTTTTAAGCCATTTAGTGGGTGGTGCTTCGTCACAGTGACCCCAGGAAACGGATACAGTGTTCAATGGAAGGACTGAGGAGCTCTGCGTTGTTAAGGAGCAGTTGTAACATGTTTCGTAGGAAGGTTAGTTACATTGTATTAGTATTCAGTCTATCTGCCTTCGCAAAGGGTCCTCTCTCCTAACTTCTAAATTTCTCTTTTCAGGTGCTCTCTTTCACTTTTGCTGTGTTCCTGTAGTCGTCCTAAACCTGAGGATACTGGGGGTTGTCACTGTAGCTCTGAGGGGGGCTCATACTCCTTAGCCTTCCAGGCCTCCTGGGAGACGTTGGATAACAGAGACATCTCCAGGCTTTGGGGTAAGGGCTTTTACAAGGTTTCTCTAACTCACCAGTCTTGAGACCCAGGAGAGGTAGGATCCTCAGCCTTCATGGATCAAAGCGCATATTTAAGTAAGGACAGACATTTAAGAAGTATGCAGGGCAAGAGCAGAGACTGTGAACTTTGCAGACCTAAGCTTTATCTGGGACTGTACAACTCTCTGCTTTGAAGTTAACGGAGTTAACAAATTCTTTCTGGGTGTCCTTCATTCCAGGAGAAAAGCCCCTTCCTGTGCTTAGGACTAGGGAACTTTTGCTTTTAGAAAATACTCAAGAGGCTAGCTAATAGGCCCCCTCTGGGATGCAAGATGTTTGCCCACTTTGTGGGGGACATTAGCAAACTTTAAAAGTCTGGCTGGGCCTGTTGAGTGTCATGTAATTCTAGGAGATCTGCTCACTTACAGATGAGCTAAATTGCATTCCCCACAGAGCTCTGTTGATCTCCTAACCCTAAGCCTCTCATGTGACTTCGATGGGAGGTCTTTGCAGATGCAATGAAGTGAAGATGAGGTCATCAGAGTGGCATGCAATCCAGTACAACTGGTGTCCTCTGAACACAAACACAGACGTGCATGGGGGGAGGGCAATGGGAAGAGACATCCAGAATGGCTGGCCTGTGAAACTCTCTGAGGTATGAGGCCACGAGCCAAGGGACATCTAGGGCCATCAGAAGCTAGAAGAAGCCAGGACAGACCCTTCCCAGTGGTCTCCTAGAGAGAGTCCCTACTGACACAATGTTGGTTTCAGACTTCTAACAAGTGTCTCTCTTTCTAAGCCACCCTTTTACCTCCCTACTTTGCCCTGGCAGTTCCAGGAAATGAATTCTCCCATCAGACTTGGCCCTGGTTTTGTGATTACCTAGCATCCCTGTTCACCTTCTATGCACCAACTCCCTCAGATGGCTCTCACTGTTAACCACCTGCCCCTCCTGCCTTGTGAACTCTCACTAAACACCAGGAGCTTTGTTAACTACAGTCATTTTCCTCTCTTTGTAGATGAATGTAGTAAGGAACTCACAGACATTAAGCACCTCGCTCTGGGCACGCTATTAATAAATGGATAGAACTGGGACCCAAGATTTTCAGGATGGTGAAGTCTGGGGATTCTTACCTTACATGTTCCTCATCTGTCAAGAGTACTTGAGAACTGGTGGCCCTGGCTGACAAACACATCCTACACCCTACCATAGTCTCCTTCCTGGTGTCCCCCATTTAGGACAAATAAGAAAAATTAGGAAGTCTATGTTTTTTGCCTCGGTGTTTAGCAAACGCCCTTGAAGACTGGACTCATCCTGAGGATAGATGCGTGAGATCTGCTATCTCGTAGGAACTTAAAATAAACAAAGCAAGTACAGCCAGAGACAAAGAACTCTGACTTTCTGAAAAGTGGGATATGATAACTAACACAGGTCAACCACAAACTGAATTCCATTGCCTTTGCCCTAGCCTCGGGGGCTCTGGGGTTTCTGGAGAGGGGGATGCTCAGAGCCAAAAGCAAGGGTGTGGTGTGAACTTCCACTGGGGTTCATGGCCGTGGGGACTGGCTCCCTTAACTTTCACTAGCCTTTCCACAGGTGAACTTAACAACCTATCTGCTGCTGTTATTTTTCTTATGGCTGTGACCTTCAGGGGAGAAGTGCGACTTCTGACTCACACGGTCCTCTGCACACTGTTGCTTGGCTACGTGTGCTCCACCAAAACTTTGTGGCAGTGAGAGCTAGTAGAGGCTATTTGATACCTCACCTCATGGTGGACAGGAAGCAGAGAGCAATGGGAAACTACCGGACAAGTATCCATTCTCCCAAAGCCCCACCCCCTCCCCAGGCCCCTGCCTGGCGACCTTGTAGGCTCTACCTTCTCAAGCTTCCCTCCAATAATCCCTCCAAACAGCAACCATCAGCTGGGGACCAAGTGTACAACACACGGGCTTGTGTGGAGACACTTCCTAACGGTCCTTGACTCAGTGATTAATAGTGGTCACTTTATTCTCTTCCCCTGGAAACCCCACAAGGGGGTGATTTGCTGCCTTCAGTAGAGTCCACTGTTCTATGTGTACAGAGCTCCCCTTCCTAACATGCTAACGTGGCCAATGTATGCATGTTCTTCTCCTAGGGGCGGGGAGACCATTCGTACTTGGCTATTATACTATCTTTCATCTGTGACTCTCAAAGTGGAAGACGGAACCATGTGGAGGATGAAATTCTAGGAAAGGCGAATGAAGGCAATCCACTCACCAGCCATGGTTACAGACTCAGTCCCCAGGCTTGCAGTCCTATAGTTTGAAGGGGCGCTACTGTTAATGGGAGGGCCCTACTTGGCAGAAGTTAGCAGGGGAATGTCTATGTCCTGACTCTTTCGTGTCTTTCTGTTTCCCAGCAGCTAAGTTTGTAGACTTTGTCTTCCACCACACACTTGTGGTACGCTACACCTCAAACAGGCCCAAAGTCACAAGGCCAAATGATCACAGAACAACACCTCTGCATCCACAGACCCAAACAAAAGACGTTCATTAGCTCGGGTATTTTTGTCAAAGTAAATGCTGAAGAACACAATCAGCAAGCAGGGAAAACACAGACCGAGAATTAAATAAAGCGGGCAGAGGTGGCTTGTAAGGAGGAGATGTCCAGAGTGACTTAGAGTCTAAACAGGAACCCAGCCCAGGTTGAAGATCGCATTCATTTTAATCGGCATTTGTATGAGATGAGGTTGATAATAAATTAGGAAGGAAATGTGAAAGGATTGATGAGAAAAACACAGCATATTTTATCTACAGCTTATTGTTTTAAACCGCCTTACCAAACAATTTAGATTAACGTAAGTTGCCTTTTAATAAAAAGAGACCTTAAACACAGAGGAAATTGATGTTGATCAAGCTTTGTGGTGTAAAACATAAGTATCAGGCAAAGTGTGCCTTTCACAAGTTTGCTCAGAACTTAACAACCCAATGACCACCTAGTTGCTTCTTTGATTTTTACAACCAGCAAAAGTATTTAAGGGCATGGAGGGAGGGGGAGGAGGATGACCTAGCTGGGTTTCTTAACTACAAAGCTAGTTACAACATCACAACAAAATACCACTCTGAGAACTTCACTTATGAAGTTGCATCATAGGAAAGTCAGTTCTAAGGACTCTTGCCCGGCTCTATTGAGAACACATGGTCTCCCGAAGTGTTCCTCTGATACTAAATTTTCATTGGGAAAGCAAGGTTATTTAACAACAGCCTCACTAGTTTTTTGTACCTAATGTTTTTACTTCAATGGATGGTCTCTGCTCACCTTTCCATATGGCAGGCATTAGTATCTTCTTGAGAGTAGCCTTGCCATGTCGAAGCAGGTCAAAGTGACTTTTTGAGATCATAGTGCCAATTACAGGCGTTAGTTCAGAACTGAGGCTCTCTGACTACCATTCTAAAGCCCCTTTCTTCCATCTTCAGGCTAAATCCTGGGTCCTAGGGCCTAGGTGGACAGTGGTTCATAAGTTGCGATGAATGTAGGGATCCCAGAAAACGAGCTCATTCAATAAACCTCAACTTCACTCTTTGGTATGTGACCTGTTTGCAGCTCACAGAATTGCTCCAGTGGGTCAGGACCAACATTTTAATGTGAAATAGAATAGTATAGGAAATAGGAAAGGATACAATACATGGCAAAGATTAATACTGTTGACCTACGTGCATTATACAGAAAGATAATATATGCATTCATATATATGTGCATAATGAAAAATGAATTTTTCTGGGGGTCATGAGAAAAGAAAACCTAGTCCCTTAGTGTAGATACAATGCTAACCATGGACCTGTGCTGCTTTGACTGAAGCCGCAGCCCTAAATGTGTGTGATAGCCAAACTTACTTATGAAGTGTTTGGGAGGTTACAAAATGGCATAAACTTGGGGACAGAGCCTGAGCTTTGTTCTCGTCAATGTTCTTAGTGCCTGATACGACATACTAACTAGTACAGGAAACTCAGGATATTTGTTGAATGAATAGATGGAAGTGAGGGAGGTTTACAGATTCTAAAAGACTCCTCTTAAAAATTCAATTAGGGTTGGAAATAAATCCAGCCAGTGCTCCATTTATAGAAAAGCCTTTCCAAAACTTTCATTTGTAAATTGGGTTTTGGAACTTTAGCATCACTCCACATGGCAGCTGGGACTTCAGGCCAGAGAGGCCACAGCCACCTTTTCAGCCCCGAGATACGTGGGAAACCAGAGCAGAGATGTGCAGCTGTGTGCCTGTGGGGAACGCATCCTCACCACCCAAGTCAGGGAGCTGAGCTCTGCGCTGTATCCTCTGCCTTGTCGGACCAGCCTCTGCAGAGCCACTTTTGATGGGTGAAGAAAGATTTGATGCGCAGCATAAAGTGAGGGCTTATCCCCAAACCAAGGCAGGGGAAAGAAAAGAGGAAGAGCCACAAAACAGCACCCACTGTGGTGACCTCGTGCCTAGATGGTGAACCGGCCATTCACAGGGGAGACAGACACGGAGGTGAAGTCTGTTTCCATGGTGGCTTACAGGAACCCTACAGTCACACTTCAGCAATGGCCTTGACTGAGTAGTTAATCCTGGCAAAGCGAAATTATCCATTCTATACCTATCTTTCTGAGGTTTCATGAATTCTGTCATTTCACTCCTCCCCAGAGAAGAGGCCTAGAAAACTCAATTCCTTAAAACCTATCGTTGGGGCTGGAGAGATGGTAAAGTGGGGAACAAGTGCCCGTCACACAAGTCTGAGGACCTGAGTTTGGTTCCTGGAACCCACAGAAGGTTAGATGCAGCGACTCACATCTGCAAGCCTAGCACCCTTATGGCAAGACAAGAGGCAGAGACTGAACAGGCCGGAAGTTCACAGGCCAGCTAGCCTGGAGGGCACTAGCTAGCCTGGAGGGCACTAGGCAGTGGAAACCGGAGAGACCTGCCCCAACAAAGGGGAAGGAGAGAACTGACTGGTGAAGTTTGTCCTCTGACCTCCATTCCTGTACCAGTACACACACACACACACACACACACACACACACACACACCACTCATACTTACACACATCACACATACACACACACACACACACACACACTTAAATCCAATTTGTAACACAAAGCAAGAATCACAAAATATACATGACGTTTTCTTTGTAAGAGAAGAGCCACTGTCAATGGACTATTACCTTTTACTCTAACCTTTGGTTTCCCTGATACCCTGGGCTACTGTAGACCAGGGTGGGACAGGAAAGCAAGCGGACTGCCAGCTGCTAGAGAAGGCAAAGGCGACAATAAAGTGTCAGAGTGGTGGTGGGAACCATCCACTCTTTGAGTGAGTTTCTCTGATTCACAGCATGTCTAAGAATCACACTGATAATGGCAACTCTCAGAAACTGGAAATTATTTTAAATGGGGTGTAATGTTATTCATAACAGGGGAAAATACTTTCTGTTGTTATTAGGAAAGCTATCCTATTGGAAAATCAAAATGTTACATCCCCAGGACACACTGGATAAAGCAATACTTTAAATCATTTTATTTCTTTAACTTTTTTAATGTATACAGGTATTTTGCCTGCACCACATGTGTTCCTGGCGCCCAAGAAGTGGGAGGACTTCCCACTGTGGGAACTGGAGCTACAGACACTGTGAGCTAGCATGCAGGCGCTGGGGAATCAAGCCTGAGTCCTCTGGAGGAGCAGCCAGTGCTTCTAACCACTGAGCCATCTCTTCAACCACCCAGTACTTTTCACAATGACATGTTTGGATACATTTATCCTGTCATTTTCTAAAAATTCTTATAAAATGATGCCAATCATTTAGTAATTCACTGCAATGTTTTCAAATTCTTTCCCACAGACGGCAGTAGGATGAACTACACACAATTTCCCCCCATTTCCCTGGCTCCATAGCTTTAAGTATGTATGTCCACAGTTGTCACAACAAAAATCAAAGCTTGATCATCCCTAAGGCCAACGAGAAACACAAACTCTTACTGGACTAAACTAACTATTTCTAGGAAACCTGAAATCTTGAATCAAGTAAACTCCATGAATTTTGGGAATGTAATAAAAAAAAGCAGGAAGGGAAGTACTGAGCTCAGAAGGGAAGTACTGAGCTCAGAAGGGAAGTACTGAGCTGAAAGGGACAGAGCCCACCAATGAGCTCAGAAGGCCGAGCTGAACACACCTCAGATTCTGTACAACTGGACAGCCATTCACATACGACACACAAAATACTACAGCCCCGGTGCAGGTCTTAGTGTTCAGGAATTTTAATGCACCTCGTAAAAAAAAAAAAAAAAAAAAAAAAAAAAAAAAAAAA
>JADRCC010157938.1:0-12242 GCA_019843855.1 Hylomyscus alleni
GCTGGAGAGATGGCTCAGCGGTTAAGAGCACTGATTGCTCTTCCAGATGTCCTGAGCTCAATTCCCAGCAATCACATGGTGGCTCACAATTATCTGTAATGGGATCTGATGCACACTCTTCTAGTGTGTGTCTGAAGACACCTGCAGTGTACTCATATAAATATAAATAAATAATATTACAAAAAAAGAAGAAATACAAAAGTCAAAATAATGAAAGACAAGAAAGACTAAAAGAGCTAACTGTTCCAGATGAATGACAGTTATCAAATTTAGGTAATTTGACTGAAGTATATATTGAAACTCTTCCAAAAAGTTTAAATATTTGAAAGTTTAAAAATTCTGGGGCTGGAGAGATGGCTCAGCGGTTAAGAGCACCGACTGCTCTTCCGAAGGTCCTGAGTTCAAATCCCAGCAACCACATGCTGGCTCACAACCATCCATAATGAGATCTGATGCTTTCTTCTGGAGTGTCTGAAGACAGCTACAGTGTACTTACATATAATAAATAAATAAATCTTTAAAAAAAATTCTGAAAACACAGGGTGGAGAGATGGTTCAGTGTTTAAGAGCACTGTTGCTCTTGCAAACAACCTGTAATTCCAGTTCCAGGGAATACTATGCCCTCTTCTGGCCTCTGTGGGCAGTGCATACACATGCCGGTAAAACACAAAAAAAGTAAGTATATCTTTTTAAAAATATGAAAACACAGTCAGGAAGTGGTGGCACATGCCTTTAATCCCAGCACTTGGGAGGCAGAAGCAGGCGGATTTCTGAGTTCGAGGCCAGCCTGGTCTACAGAGTGAGTTCCAGGACAGCCAGGGCTACACAGAGAAACCCTGTCTCAAAAAACAAACCAAAACAAAAATGAAAACATAGGGCTGTAGAGATAGCTCAGAGGTTGAAAACACCTGTTGCTCTTTCAGAGGACCTACGTTCAATTCTCAGCACCTGTATGGTGACTCGCAACCATCCATAACCCCAGATCCAGAGGCCCGATGCTCTCTTCAGACCTTTTTCTGCACCAGATACACAGTGCATGTACACACATAACAGCTAAACACTCATAGATATATATATATATATATATATAAAAGAATAAATCTAAAAAATAAAACTAAAAATCTTTCTGTAAACAGGGCTTGGATATAGCTCAGTGGTGGAGTGCTTGCTTAGCATGGGAGAGACCATGTGCTCACTCCCCAGCACTGGAAATAATCAGAAAACAAAAACAGGATCAAAAAGAAAAGAAAATATGTGGAAAGGGCAATTAGAATCAAGAATACCTGCTCCCACCCCTCACACAGTGGAGTATTAGAAGTCTGCAAGGGTGGGCAAGAGTGTTCAGTGGAAAACATGATCACTGTTCAAGTCAAAGAGTGTTTGGGGCAGAGGGGGTGATTTCTAACTGGCATGATCATTGGAGAGCATTAGTGACCTTAGTGGGCATCTACCAGATATGCCGAAGGTTCTGCAGTCACCAGACAGCACCGCAGAACAAAGAATTGTACCACATCTATACAACTTTAGACTGACCCACCAAACCATTATTTAAGTTTAAAGAAGTCTGTTTATTAATTTCTAATTTATCTACTTGACCAATATTTAAAGAAAGACTGTCATGTACCATGTAGTGTTTTAGGTACTACAGACCCATCAGTAAGTGAAAAAAGAAAAAGACAAAAGCCCTTTCCCTTTTCTAGAGCTTACAATTGAGTGGATAATTAGACGACAAACTACAAACACAATAGAAGTAAATAACATACAGCCACACACTGTATAATGAAGTTATAGTCAACAATGGCCCGCTTAAATGATGTTCATCCCATAAAATTGTATTGTCTGGTGATGTCACAAAGGGCTTAGTTTGAGTAAGTACTCTATATTTTTGCACAATGACAAAATTACATAATGATATTTTCCTCTGGTTATCTTCCCATTGGTAAGCAACACATAAATGGAAGAAGATGGAATACAATGGGAACCAATAAAGTTGGGTAAGTGTTCAGACTTGGATGAATTTTTTTTGTTTTGTTTTGTTTTTTTTTCGAAACAGGGTTTCTCTGTGTAGCCCTGGCTGTTCTGGAACTCATGCTGTAGACCAGGCTGGCCTTGAACTTAGAAATCTGCCTGCCTCTGCCTCCCAAGTGCTAAAGGCATGCGCCACCACCACCTGGCTTGGATGGATTTGACCTCAACAAGAAAACGACAACTAAACAGAAACCTGAAGAAAATGAGGTAATGAGACCTGTGGACAATTTGAGGAAGAGTAGAAAGGCCTAATACAACTCCCCTCCAGGCATAAGTTGCCTAATGCATTCAAATAACCTTAAGAAGGCTATTATAGGTGAAATGGAGTAAGGGGGCAGAGTGGTAGGAGGTAAGGCTAGAGGAGTTACTAAACAAGGATATTCAGCCGGGCAGTGGTGGTGCACGCCTTTAATCCCAGCACTTGGGAGGCAGAGGCAGGTAGATTTCTGAGTTCGAGGCCAGCCTGGTCTACAGAGTGAGTTCCAGGACAGCCAGGGCTACACAGAGAAACCCTGTCTCGACAAACAAAAACCAAAACAAAACCAAGGATATTCATTTATACTCTCTTTTCTAGAAATCTAGCAACCACACAGAGACATATACACATTCTTTTGTTTAGAACTTTATGAAAAATTACTCATCATTTATGGAAATGGAATTATATCCTACCTATGGTTTCTGTACACATGCAGCTGTCACATGCACAAGTCACATACATGAATTAACGTATAAAATTATTTCTTTTAGTGAAGTTATATCAAAGCATTTATGTATTGAAGTGTTTCATTATAAATTTTTCTTCATCCCTAGCTCTCAGGAGGCAGAGTTCGAGGCCAGCCTGATTTACAAAGTGAGTTCCAGAACAACCAGTGCTATACACAGAGAAACTCTGCATTGAAAAACAAAAACAAACAACATTTTTTCTCCATTGTATTACAAAGTGTCATTATAAGCTGTGGGAGGATTGTTTATGTAGTCTACTTTTTTGTGTTTTTGTTTTTTGTTTTTTGTTTTTTGCAGACAGGGTTTCTCTGTGTAGCCATGGCTGTCCTGGAACTCACTCTGTAGACCAGGCTGGCCTTGAACTCAGAAATCCACCTGCCTCTGCCTCCCAAGTGCTGGGATTAAAGGCATGCACCACCATTTCCCGGCCTAGAGTCTACCTTTTATGCTCTTCATTAAAAAATAGTGAAGGAGGCAAAGTATACATTATAAAAATAGACTATTGGATCTATAGTTGTCAGAATGACAAAGGTATAGCAAGAATATTGAAAAATTAGGAATGGGAAGAGGTGAGGACAGAAAAGATGCCCAGGGCTACATGGGGATATAATTAGAAGATCCTTGGACTATCTGTGGTGACCAACATTACATAATGGCTAATGGCTATTAAACTGTTTTGTGGCCCTGGTGGTGGTGCATGTCTTTAATCCCAGCACACGGAAGGCAAAGGCAAGCAGTTCTCTGTGAGTTCAAGGCCAGCCTGGTCTACAGAATGATTTCCAGGACAGCCAGGGCTGTTACACAGCAAAACCCTTTCTTAAAAAAAAAAAAAACAAAATAAAATGTTTTGTGGGTGGGGGTGGGTGGACCAAGACAGTGTTTTACATTGTAACGGAGGTTTGTTTTGGACTCACTGTAGCTGAGGCTGGTCTTGAACTTGTGGCAATCCTCCTGAATGCTGTGAATATAGTCATGTACCACCATTAAAGGTGGCTAAAACGTAGCTTAATATAATTTTCTCCCCATCCTTGGTGTTTCTACCTGTTTAACAGAAAAGGTCGAGGAGCAGAGGGCTCTCTCCTCAATGAGACTTACAAGTAGCTCAAGACCAGGCTCCAGTTTTGTGCACTACCTTTGGGACACTCTCACTGTTATAAATATTGCACCTCCAACCACATTAGGGAGAGGAAAGAGTTAGGTTCAGTGTGGAAAGTGAGAGGACAGAAGCATTCAAAAAAGATCCAGTGGGGAGAGGGTCAGAGACAGACAAGGGTGAAAAAAGTCAGAGACTAAGAGAATCAATATTCTTTCAATCACAATCATCATTATTTATTGAAAAAAATTTTTCTAGGGACCAAGCATGTGCACTGGCTTAGGTAGAGACAGACCCCCATTTAACAGATGATGAAACTGAGACCCAAATGAATAAAGAGGATAGTTCAAAGTTTCATAGCAGGTGTCAAGGGGTCAGGTAAGGATTAGGCCTCCTGAGTCTGGGATATCTTAGTACGTCTCTGAGAGAGACAGAAAATGTTGGGTAGAGGCAGCTATGGAGTCGAGACTAGAACTCAGACAATCACGTGAGCAGCAGACCTGCACGAAATCTTTTCCTCAGAGACCGGGTTTAGGAGGCTCGCAGAGGGTGGGCATGGGTAGTGGGTTCAAGAAGGTACTACTCACCTGGGTACCGTCTGGAGAGGATGCAGGAGCACTCGCCTTCCTTTTTTGCTACGCAAAGGATCCTCCACCACCCACGGACCTAGAGTCGAAAGGCCGCCCAGGTAAAAGCGCGCCAGGTCCCTCCCCGCATGCGTTCTGGACCGTTCTTTCCCCTCCCGCCGTTTTCTTACCCACCACCCCATCTTTACTGCTTCTCTTGGGATACCTTTAGTCTCCGCAGGGTCTACAGCTGCCGCAGGAGAATGGATACCTGGCCCACAGCAAGATCTCGCAGACACACGGACGCTTCACGCAACGCTCCACCGAACCCTAGCAGGCTAGCGATGCTCCACCACTACCGCGGGCTCCTCAGCTCCCATTGGAGGATTGCCCTACTGCCTTCCCCCAGATTGGTTGGAATTGGAAGCACCGACTAAAACTCCACCCTTTCGAGGGTGTGATTGGCTTATGAGCCAAACCCTTCCGTTAACAACACTGCTCAGGAAAGGATTACTCCTCAGTTCTTTTGCTGGTCCAGTGGACTGGGCTTCCGTGGGGAGGGGGGCGGTGTTTGTGAACATGCAGGAAACCCTAAACCAGGCTAAGCACAAATAGCTGAATAGAATTATTACTTTCCTGACGTCTTCTTTCTTTCTGTAGCCACATTGCCCTCACATCGTTTTGCTCACAGACACTGCGACTCTGTTTCCAGTTTCCTATAGCTCCACACCCACTTGTAGGAGTTTCTGAGCTAGGTTTCTCTCTTTCCCGGTAGGCATTGTTCCTAATTCCATCCATGGGGAATAAAGTGATCCTATTTAGTAGCCCTGGCTGACTCGCCATGTAATCTATGGAGAATAAGGTGATCCTACTTTGTAGCCCATAGCTTGACTTGCCATGTAAACTAGGCCTGCCTCTGCCTCCTGAGTGCTGGGATTAAAGGTATGAGCCATTTATACTCGGCAGATTCTATTTCATTTTTAAAATTAAGTGTGGTCAAGTGTTCAAGTAAAAGAAGCTATGGCCTAAAGAGGCAAACTTGATGAGGCATTGGTAGTATGGCGGCGAGCATAGTTGCCTTCCAACGAGGCAAACTTACTGGCCTGAAATTGTACAGCAATTACTTAGAATAAAATCCAGCTCTCTTGTCTTCTAAAGGAAAGGTACTTAAGGAAGGGAAGACAGGAAGGCTCATTCTATTAACACATTTTAAATTTTGGTAGCACAGATCCTCCAGGAGAGTCTGAGAGTATAGCTTGTGGACAGGGAGGAGTAACTTGGATGGGGATGAATTTACATCTTTGTTTCCCCTCTCTGTCTAACAAAATTTAGCATGCTTTCAATAAAGGATGTAACTCACCTTGACACTAATAGTAATATCGGTGATTGTTACCAGTAGCAATCAGAGAGATTTGTCCCTTACAGCATAAAGTTGCTGCTCTTTGACGTATGTAATCTCCGAAATATATAATTAGTACTTTAAAATCATGATAATAGGGAGCCAGAGAGATAACTCCATGGTTACAAGTGCTTGCTGCTCTTGTAGAGGACCTGAGTTTAGTTTGCTAGCATGAATGTCAGTTTCCTAACTCCTTCCTCCTCCAGGGGACCGGGTATCTTTGTCTGGCATATACCTTTGCATAACACACATGAGTATGCACAGGAGCATATACACATATGCACACATAAATAAAAATAAATCTAAAATCATGATAATTGTTGTAGTCTTTAAACCAAAGCATTCTATGATTTAATGGATGAGCAATACATATATGACTCTAGCACTTTTTGTATTTTAATATTTCAATAGTTGCTTTCTAATTCTAGGTGTGATTTTTTTTTCCGATTTTAAAAGATATTTTTGTGAGAAGAGGTCTATAGGCTTCACTAGGTCACTAAAGAAGTCAATGACACAAAGATTGAACTTGATCTCTTAGCTCCAAAGGACAGAGACATGTTTTCTTTTGTTTCCTTGCTGTATTCCTATTAGTCTAGTCTGAGGCACATAGATGGTACTCAATGAAATATGTATTAACAAATACTTGAGCAAATGCTGGTTTTTTTGGTTTGTTTGGGTTTTGTTGTTGTTGTTTTGTTTTGTCACCTAAGGAGGGGTAATCCTGAATCTAGTGTTGTCCCTGCCAATCTGGTTCTGTCTACAAAAGTGAATGGCACTTTCATGACACCAGTAACTTTTCATGACACCAAGATCTTGAGACCCTCACACCTAGTAGCAGGATCCTTTCTTCACAGGGCTGTAAAATGTGAAGTCTACCAAAACAAGTAGTTTCAATGTGAGAACAGGCCCTGGGAGCATGGGGCCCATCATTATTTCTTCTCCTGGTTTCTGTTTACAGTTAATAATGCTCATGTTTTTTGATGCTTGTTATTTATTTATTTATTTATTTATTTATGGTTTTCTGAGACAGGGTTTCTCTGTGTAGCCCCAGCTGTCCTGGAACTCTGTAAACCAGGCTGCCCTCGAACTCAGAAATCTACTTGCCTCTGCCTCCCACGTGCTGGAGAACTGGTGCTTGTTATATGCTATATTTTAGAGCTAGGTTTGACCTTAAAAACATTCTAATCTTCTTTTTGAAGATCCAGGCTGAGAAAGGAGGGTACTGGTAACAAGATGTCACTCTGGGTGAAGAACTTTCTCTTGTTCCATCCTTCAGCTCAGGTCATGAGCACTCTGGCCAACCGTGTTAGACCCAAAATGAGCATTTAAGTGTGTCCCCATAAGACCAGGGTCCTTTTGGGATAGGGTGGCTAAGGAAGAGCCTCAAATGCCAGAATGAAGTGTGGAGGATTTGACTTGCCGGGAGAACATGATGCAAGACTAGACTTCAAAGACTAGCTTCATGCTTGCTGATAGGAGCCTGGTATAGCTATCCCCTGAGAGGCTCTGCCAGAGCTTGACCAATACAGATGCAGATGCTCACAGTCAACCATTGGACTGAGCACAGGGACCCCAATGGAGGAGTTAGAGGAAGGACTGAAGGAGCTGAAGGGGTTTGCAACCCTATAGGAAGAACAACAATATCAACTAACTGGAACCCCCCTCCAAAAAAAAAAAAGCAACCAGGGACTAAACCACCAACCAAAGAGTACACATGGAGGAACCCATGACTCCAGCTACATATGTAGCAGAAGATGGCCTTATCTGGCATCAATGGGCGGGGAGGCCCTTAGTCCTGTGGAGGCTTAATGCCTCAGTGTAGGGGAATGTTAGGGTGGTGAGGCAGGAGTGGGTGGGTGGGTGGGTGGGTGGAAGAGCACCATCATAGAATCAGGGGGTAGGGGGGATGGGATAGGGAGTTTGAGGAAGAGAAACCGGAGAGATAACATTTGAAATGTAAATAAATAAAATAACCAACCAACCAACAAACAAACAAAAAAACAAAGACTAGCTTCAAAGCTAGACTCAGTCCTGAGATCTTGGACAGGTTGCTACCCCTGAGCTAATTTTTCCAGAATAATTGGGCTAAAGTAGCAACTGGGAGGATTGAGACCTGAAATTGAAAAGTAAATAAATTGCTAAAGTAGCAATTGAGAGGGGATGAGAGAATTACAGCCAGATTGAGGCAAGAGGAACCAGGCTTACTCCCTGTTAGACTGACAGCTATCCCTGCCAAGCTGACTTCCTTGCTGGTCCACTCCAGGGCCTTTGCTCCCTGAGGTCTCCTCTTCTCCCTTGCCCTTCATACATACATGCTCACTGGGACTAGCTTCAGATAGTTCAGGGATATATATCCTCATTCTCCACAAGATGCCTTAGCTTAAGATCCTGTTCTATAAACTCTAGTCTTGAGATACATTGAGAAGAGTTCACCTATCTTTTTTTTTTAATAGCTTGTTTTTCCTTTTCCTCTCTCCACAGGTAAAGGCTATTAATTCCAATATCCTAAAAGCTGTTATTGAACCGGGAAATTTCTTGTGTATTAGAATTTCAATTAATTTATTTAGTCACTTTTCTCTCAAGTAAGAGTAGTGTAATTCCCCATTTTTTTTATTCTTTAATCTTTTTTTTTTTTTGGTTTTTCGAGACAGGGTTTCTCTGTATAGCCCTGGCTGCTCTCAAACTCACTCTGTAGACCAGGCTGGCCTTGAACTCAGAAATCCACCTGCCTCTGCCTCCCAAGTGCTGGAATTAAAGGTGTGCACCACCACTGCCCGGCTACAATCCAGTCTTTAGTCCCCTCCCAGCCCGCCCTCTTGACTGTTTCACATCCCATACCTCCTTTCCTTGATAATTCCTCATTTTTAAAAAAAGATGTAGTTATTTATTTATATTTATATGAATACACTGTAGCTGTCTTCAGACACACACCAGAAGAGTGTGCATCGGATCCCATTACAGATGGTTGTGAGCCACCATGTGGTTGCAGAGAACTGAACTCAGGACCTCTGGAAGAGCAGTCGGTGCTCTTAACCACTGAGCCATCTCTCTAGCCAAATTCCTCATTTTTTAAGCATGGGCTGCACTTAGCTTTTCATCAGAGCAGGGACAAGGGAGCAACAGTAACTTTACAGTAGAGAAACCTGGTTGACATTACCTTGGCCAGGTGATCAGCGTTAACATCTACACTGATGTCATATTTGGAACGGAGATAGATAAATGCCTGGACATAGGGTACCTCGTGGCGTTCCGGTAGCTCGCCGTGATCGTATAGTGGTTAGTACTCTGCGTTGTGGCCGCAGCAACGAATCCGAGTCACGGCACCATTGATGTGTTAGTTCGGCGGGATGCGTCAGAACATACCACACTAGGCCCAGACAGTTACATGTGGAAGAGGTTTAATAGGGAGAGAGAAGGGGGGGAAGCAGCGCGGAAAGAGAGGAGGAAGAGAGAGAGATGGAGGAGGGTTCCCCTAATATATATATGGGTTATGACGTTACAACACAGGTAAAGGTGGGCACTGGGACCGATGAATTTTGGGAAGATGGTGGCCATTGCTCTGGCAACAGGGGCCCGCCCATTCACCGCCACAGGCTTTCGTCCTGATGCTAACATAATTGATAGTTATGTACCTTTGAAGTGAAATGATGAAAAGGGCATGCTATATTTGTGGTCTTCCTCCCTTAAACCCATTATGCCCTTTAAAAAGTAGAAAACATCAGCTAATTCTCACTCAGAGGACACTCTACCAAATATTTCTCTGGTGTTGACAACTCTAGGGCATCAAAAGCAAGGAAACTCCAAGAAAGTGCCATAACCAAGAGGAACCTAAGGAGATATGATGCTTAAATGGAGTGTGGTATTCTGGATGAGAGCTAGAGACAAAAGGACCATAGGTTAAAACTAAGGAAACCTTAAGAAGATACAAACTTGGGATAATCATAATGTGCTGATGATATTAGTTCTCTAATTGACTAATGTCAAATATAAATGATAAGAGAAACTGCTATGAGGTACTCCAGACTACTCTAATTTTTTGCAGTATTTTTTTCAAATCTAAAACATAAAAAAAAAAAAAAATCTTTAAAAAAAACTCCAAATTCTTTCACTCCATAGCACTCTCATCTGAGGTACAGATAACCCTGCTTCCACACTGCTTTCCTTCAGTGCTCCTGACAGTCAGCAGAGGGCATTTTTTAAAAGGCAAATTTGAGGAAGCTGTTCTGCAAAATAAGACTTTCAATGCGTAGTTTGGGAGATATACTGGAAAAAAAAAAAACAAAACACTAGGCTATTCACTTAAAATGCACCTTTGGGGCTGTGGTTTAATGGTTAAGAGTATGTATTGCTTTTCCAGAGGACCAAAGTTTGGTTCCTAGAGCACCATCGGATGCCTCTTTGCATTCTTGGATATCTGTACTAGCCTACGTACACACACAGATACACAATTTAAATAGGGGGCTAGTGCGATGTTCAGTGGATGCAAGTGTTTACTGCTCTTGCAGAAGCCCTAAGTTTGGCTCCCAGCATTCAAATGGTAGCTTGAAACCATCTGTAACTTCAGTTCCAGAGGATCTGACGTCCTCTTTTGACCTCTATGAGCATCAGGCACACAAGTGGTACAGACACATATCCATACATGCAGGCACACCCCCCCCACTCAAAAATAAATATATCTTAAATAATAAAAATATTTAAAGCTTAGTCATCATCCTGATCGAGTGAATATGGTTAACATTTCTGGTGTCTGTTGTAGTAAAGTTACTATCTCAGGTTTAGTCCTCGCCAGTCTTTCCAAGGTCTCCTAGATTAAAAGTTGCCTTTCAGATGCCCAGCTCTGAGCCTATCTCACCACACAGCTACGTAGTAATTTCTTTTGTCTTTTCTGTTATCTTCAATGCAAACCCCAAGACCCAGGCCATCTTTTCTCCTGCCGCCCCAGGACATCTGGCCCAGGGCCAGGAAGGAACCCTGCACCCCGTCCCTAAGCACTTCTCCGTGACTCGGTTACGCTGTCTGAACTGCTGTCGTGACTTTTTTTTTTTTTAAAACTATATGTGAACAAGAAAAATAGCTCCTCCAACCCAGCTCGAACTAGGCCTGAAAAAAATGTTTTGACGCACTGTAAATAATAGATGAATCATCAAACAGATGCCTTAGGCCGCAGGATGTCTCTGCGCATGCGCCAAAGGAAAGGCGTGGGAAGCTCTTTTCTTCTTAGCTGGGTTTCTTAGGTCCGGGAGCATGGGCGTTAGGGGGTGGGGGGGGGGGGGGCGCCCTCAACCTCGTCCAGTCATTGGCTAGGATGGCCCGCATTGGTCTGACGCATTGCCTCTGCAGTCTCGTGGAGCTCTACTTGGCCTGCGAAACCCTTTGGTACCTCCATGGTGCCAGGGCGTTTCCTGCTGGCTTAGCGACGGCGCAACGCGGCGGACAAAAGACTCCGAGAGGCACTTTGAATTTGCTCAGTTTTATTAGGCTCGTCAAGGTTCACGGGGGAAAGGGGCGGGGCTTCTGGGGAGCAGGAAGGCGAAGCTGCCTTGCAAAGACACTGAGGCGGGCTGCAGTCAGGGCTGTCGAAGGGACCAAAGGGGTTGTAGAGAAACTCTGGAGAGAAGGGGGCGGTAGCAGAGTCTGAGGCCACAGTGCAGTTGTGACGGAGGTCACAGCGGCCCTCTCGCTTAGAGATAGGATGTCCACGCAGCACGGAGAGAGGGGCTTGGGCCTAAGCTCACGAGAAGGGGGCTAGAGGGGCCCTGACCAAGGCATCACAATAAATAAGATTAGCAGCACACAGAAGCCTGCAGTGGAGGAGGGCCGAAGGGGAGGGTGGTCCCTCCTCCAAATAAGAACTCTGCAATTACTAAACCATAAAAATAAACTTTAAACCCGTGTAATAAGTCGGTCTCCCCCCAGAAGTGCAATACGGGGCCGCACAGCCCTAGCTGAAGAGGAGGGCGATAGGGGAGGAGAGGGTATAGGGGTATATAGAGAGAGCCCCTAAAGGGCAAGATGTTTATCCGATTTTCCCTTTCTTCCCCAGGCTGGCCCAAGCTTTTGGGACCGGCAGCACTTCCTGGATATCAGAATCTTCTGAGTTCACTTCACTTCTTTCCTCCCCATAGATTTGTTCATCTTCATAGCTGTCCTCACTTAGCTCACTAGCTGTGAAGGAGAGAGGAGGACACAGGGGAAGGTGGTTGGATTGCCCCTTGAAAAGTGAACAGAACAAATGGCTGTGACTTTTGAGGGCCTGGGACCGCTAGTCACCAGTGCCTCTGTTTGGGACAGGGAGGGAGAGATGGGAGAAAAAGCGCCACTGAGATTGTGCTCATACCCAAGGTTACGGGAGGGAGGCAGGGAGGCAAGAGGGCAGGCATTCATCCTTGTCAGGGCAAAACTGATATGTTCCCCTTTCTCTTGCCCCCCCCCC
>JADRCC010157942.1:0-25842 GCA_019843855.1 Hylomyscus alleni
TTTTTTTTTTTTTTAGCAACTATCCAAGCAACAAAGAAAAAGAAATAGAAAGATATCCCTTGAGGTGGGGGAAGGGCTGGAGAAAAGTGGACTGTGAGAAAAAAATGGCTGCCTTTTTATGGACTTAGCCCACTTACATGGAAAAAAGAAAAAGGATGCTGCAGCTCGAGGCACGTCAGGGAACAGGAGTATCCTGGTGAAACACAAAAATGGTTGCAGAGTGAGGAAAAGACAGAGGACTATTCTCTCTCTTGGTTGGAGGAGAAAAATTAGGATAAATCCAATAAACAGTTCCATCTTCTCCTACCCTGATCCAGGGCTCCCAAGCAACCTGCTACCAGTGAACGCAGTCCATCACTAGATACGCTACAGATGGCTCATATCCTACCACCTACTTCCATCATTAGACCTACTGCCTAAGGAGGGTTATGGTCAAGCACTCCTGCTGAGCCCCATCCCTCCTACCCACTTACTACAACCCAGTGTAGAAGCCAAGGTCTTTGCCATACTGTGAATATCTGTGAATGTCATCCACTGGTGTGACACATCAAGTTTAGCCATGGCAGAAGGATGAGAGACAGCTGAGGGAAGGACTGTGACTCGCAATGTGAGAAGAGTCAGCCTGTGGAACAAATAGGTAGACTGGCACTGATGTCTTAACACAGCGATGTCCATAGCAAAGTGTGTAGAGAGGAGGAGCAGTCATGTTCTGCATAAAGTAGTGTCCGTCAATGACAGGCTACAGTATGACAGCGAGTCATGAAAATGAAAATGGAGCTGAGAGACTCCCATGACCCAGTGATGCACGAGACAGAAGGCTTGATAATGATGTCACTGTGTTCCTGTTTGATGTGTTCATGATACTTTTTATTATTACTGTGTGTTTCTTATTAAATGTTGAGTTGGCCATGTTAGTCAGCAGCCTCTGCTATCCAATGTCCATCATGTCTCTTAATGACATTAAGATAGCATGTAACATAGTTGATGTCTATTGTACAGCCTTGGGATAGTAGTATACACAGCAATACATGCACAATGATGAAATTGCCTTAGGGCACATTACTCAGAACATACACCATCATTAAACAACATGCATGACTGTATTCTATTTAAATATATTAGTATCTTAAAGGAAAGAAAGCAACCAGATCTAAGAATCCAGATACAAAACTAATCCCCTGACTGGGCTGACATACTCAGGATCGTGTGAGCCCTGAAGGTACCCTGAGAGTCGGCAGCACCACGGGACTGAGAGACTGATCCAGTATCCCCACTTCTCAGTTGGCCACTGGTATTTTATCAGATACTACAGTGGGACTCAGCTAATTAAGACCATTTATGATTTATTGAGTGAGTCCACCTCACCAATCTCGTGGTTTTAAAAACAAGCAAACGGTTTTAAGAGATCCCTACAAGGACAGTATGAGTAGAAAATTAAGTAACATAAACACTATTAATCATTAAGAAAATGAAGAGGTCACCCTTGACTCCTAGCGCAAGCTCTTCATCATCCGCACCACAAGCCCCGGGATCAACAAATCGGAACACGAGTCGACACTTGTCTCTCTCAAAAGGGATCAAAAATCATTCAGGAGGCTATTTTGAGAGCTAGATGTGGCTTGTCCTCCTGAAGGATGAGCTTCCCCTTAGGGATGTGCTTATACATACTGCCTTACTGGGGGATGTTATGTTACTCAATAACATCATGGACCACGTTCCCTCTCCTCACTCTGCTGAGGGTTGTTCTGGCTCATCAGGGCCCAGGAGGACTGAAATTTGGCTGGTAGGCCTCAGGGGGACAGCAGCCGAGCAAGCCTCTTGTAGAGACTTTTGGTGTCTGAGACCATTCATCCCTTCTCACACCGTCCTTCCTCCTCGCACCAGCTGCAGAGTTTTTACTTCAGGGAACATGGGGGATGGGATCCCCTGATATGTAAGCCAATCACAAGCCTTGATTACTTAAATGGTAACCATTTCCTTATGCCATATCCTACCAATTCACCTAGGAAGCCCAACGACAAGTATACCACAGAGCTAGAACCTTGGTCTCTTTGTCCCTGCGTCCCTGCTTGATCCCTTGGTCCTCTCTATAGACCCAACAGGCGGGGCATTTTGTCTGTGATCGAAGGCCAAAGCATCTTCCTCTGTAGAACGAGAGGTAACTGCGGAGCATTCACTGTTCCACGCGCTACACTCTAGGCTGCACACTTGACTCCTTTACCTGTATTTATCCTCACCTCAAGCTCCAAGGGAACCAGGCCTCATTTAAACCCTTTGACAGAGGAAGGAGCTGGGAGTGCCTGAGGGTGGGTCATTTAGATTGGGGAGCCGGATGCAAGCTCAGTCCAGGATCTCTGACCTCACCTCTCTACTGCTTCTCACAGCAGTCTGGAAAGAAGTTGAAGAAACACCTGGGCATCTGTCCTTGGACAAATTTCACTTTGAACCTCAGATCTCTCGGGTGTCACATGAGACTGTTCCAGGACATGTTGCGTGAGGCTTTAAATGGGTTAATAAGCATAAAAGCTTCAAAGAGTGCTTTAAGTGTAACTGTAGTGCTGTGTTAGCAGTTAGGACTGTTGCTATACTGTTCTATTACACTGTTTTCTTCTGTCCTCTTGTTTGGATGTTAATGATTTCCTATTTTTTAACCCAATATCGAAATAGGGAGAAGCTGTGGATTACAGAGGAGAAGTCTAAAGGACCCTTACCATCATCTCTGCACACACCATAGCTGTATCCCTGGCCTCAACGAATAGACCCAGGAATATGAATGGAGGAGCATCAAAGAGCAGTAACTTCAGGACAAGGCTTTCTTCAGCATCTGTAGGGCCCACACCTGGCAAACCACACCTTCTCCTCTGCGTCAACCTGCCAGATATAGACTGTTCTACAGGGACCGCAGACACCTGGAGACTAATTAGGCTGCTGGTCCTTGGGCAAATGGGCCCAGAGGCCCCACATAAGAGGCAGCTAGCTGCTGAGAGAGGCTGGCAGGCTGTGAGTACAGAGTCAACACAAGACATTAACTTGCCCAGAGGCCCCATAACAGCAGTGGCTTCTAAGCCATCTTCCAAATCAGAAGTCACTGGAAAGTAGCAGTAGGGTTTATCAAGTCCAAGATCCTAGGATCCCAAGATCAAGACGGTGAGAGGCACAAGACAAAGTGCTTGGTGGTCTTTATGTGTTTGATTAGGGCCTCGTGTATTCTAAGTAGGCCTCGAATCACCTTGTAACCAGTGATAATCCTGAATTTTGGGTTTTCCTAGACCACCTCCCTTCTAAGTGCTAGGATTACAAGCATGCCTTTCACTCCAGTGATGGCAAGATAGGAGACAGGCAAATCCTTGGAGCTAGTTTACTAGCCAGGTCACTTAGCCTGCTTGGCAAAGTTCCAGGCCATCTCAAACAAAAGGTGGAAATGATCTGAGGAACACAGGCACATTTGCATATACTCATGTGCACATATAGGCAATGGTAGGGACTGAGCCCAGGGTTTTATGCATGCTAGGTGAGCACTCTGTCAATTGAGCTACATCATGAGACACCCCCCCCACACACACACACACATACTTTTTTTTCAAAAGATCAAGAAGCCCCACCCACACCTGCAAGTGTCAGACCACTTGCTACACAGGAAGTTCCACTAATTTGCCAGTCCACAGAGAAGTCCCACAGAAGTCAGAAGACAGTGATCTCTGTGCTCTCGGAATCTGCAGTGCCTGGGACTCTACAGCAATGAGGTTAGGCTGCCGCTGTTTCACTCAGAAAACAGACTTCCATTCTCCCCTGGACACAGGTTGACCAGGTCACGCCAACCATGAACACTCAGCAGTATCTGGCACCTTCTAAACGCTCAGCATAATTGTGCTTCCTGGGAATTACTAATAGAATGATAGAGGGGATCCGTTTGAACAGAAACGGTAAAGCACATTTGGGAGAAGGTATTCTAATCTTTTGAATTTATCTAATGTTGTGAATCGAGATTGGGGTGTGTGTATGTGTGTGTGTGCCCATCCTTCCATCCTGTCTGCCTGTCTGTCTGTCAATCTGTCTGTGCCCACACATGTTCTCACATGTTCATATCTGAGTGAGTATATCTGAGGTATATATAGGAAAGCCTGTGCTTTGACATGTGGAGGTCAGAGCACAAAGCTGGGCACCTTTCCTCGGGCATCTCACCTTTTGTCTTGAGACTGGGTCTCTCCTAAGCTTGGAAATTGGACTTGGATAGCTGGCCACTGAAGAAGAGCCAGGGATTTGCCTGTCTCTTGCCATCACTGAGATTTTTAGATGTTCTGGAGATCCAAACTCAGGTTCTGCCTCACCCAAGGCAAGCATTTTACCAACTAAGCCATCTCCCTTGCCCAAGAACCCTTCAAGGCCAATCTTGGAGACTCCCTGCTTTGGTCAGATGGCCAGACACAAGTTTCCAATGCCTTGAGATTAAATAGCTTAGTATAGCTATGGGATCCAGCAGAGGGTCGGGGGATTTCCTCAGAATTCACGCTGTACAGAGAAGAGAAAGGATGAAGGCACAGAGCAAAAGGAAAGAGAAGCCAAAGGCCCTCTGGGAGTAAGGGGTCAAATCCATAATGACAGGGAAAGCCTGGGAGCCTCAAACTAAAAACAAATGAGAAGTCTTTATCTGACCTGAGACCCCCTCCAAGCAATGAGCTCTACTGTCAATTTCATGGGGAGGTGCACAGGCAGTGGGGGCCACCACACCCCACCTGCTTAGCTCTTCCCACCGCTAGGGATCATTTATCAAGCCAGCAGAGGAGAAAACCCTTCATCAAAGAGCTTTGCCTCTGCGAGATACTGCACATGGATGGCCTCACCCCAGTGCAAGCTGCTTGCTTCTAGGTCATGAGGGGAGAGACATCTGACCTTCACTGTCCTCTTCTTCCCTTTCCCCAGCTCTCCCCTGCTGCCACTCACATGGAATTCGAGGCCTGTGTGGCAGCAGGTTTGGAAAAGTCAGGCTCACAGAGGTGCTCCTGCCTGCCTGGTTGAGTGGAGGATGCTGCTGCCTTTCATCTCCGGATCCTAGAGTCATATCAGGACCCACATAGCAGCTCAATGAGAAAGGAAATGGGTGCTCACCCAGAGGAAGCACTCAGGCCTCATGAGTTCTTTACTCGGCTCAGGTTCAAGGACAGTGTGCCTTGGGCAGAGCTAATCTAAAACCTACACATAGCTCAGCTCCGGGAATAGTTGCTTCTGACGATTGAATGCAACTTCGGTGTCCCTAAAGCCAGAAATGGCCCTTCCTTGATTTAAGCCAAGAAGGAGCCGGAGTTTTAAGTAAACAATGGAGTAAATGGATTCCAGGCCTGGAGTTTTCCTAAGACATTGGTTGGCTTTTGCTTGTTGTGTGAATCTGAGCACATCTCTAAATCTATCAAACTCATAGTCTTGATTTTTGAAAACAGGACCCATCCCGACAACTCCAACAAAGTAGAATGCACAAGCCTGGTACATTTAGTAAGCCAGCAACAACTGCAAGTAGTAGGTCTAGTGCTAACACTGGAAGCATCTCTGGGTGTGGTGGAGAGCTGCCAGAGCATGCATGGATGATGTTGGCAGCGGGGCTATCCCTTTTTTGCTTCTCTTCTTGAACCTTGGCCCCTGCTGTCACCCAAACAAGTGACTGTTGAGAGAAGTAATTCCCTTCCTCACACTCTAGTCTAAGCATGGCTGAATGAAAATCCTTCCTTGCCTCCTCTTTGCTCAGGCTGACCTTATGTTCTAGTTTATGTCTCTGTTGCTGTGATAAACATTGGCCAAAATCAGCTTGTGATATGTGTACCTGCAAGCAACACTATATGGACCCGGCAGACCGTATTTATACATACATGTGTGTGTCCGATAATAATTAAAGAAAGGGTCCTGAATTCAAGAGGAAGTGGGAAGATTCAAGAGGGGTTGGAGGGGGGAAAGCAAGAGAAGGAAATAATGCAAGTACAGTACTCACATATGAAATTCTCAAATAATTTAAAATATTTAAATAATTAAAATTATTTAAATTGTTAAAAAGCAACTTGAGGAGGAAAGGGTTTATTTGTCTTGTAGGTTACAGTCCATCATCAAAGGAAGCCAAGAAAGAAACCAAAGCAAAGACCATGGAGGAATGCTTCTTACTGGCTTGCTCTTCCTGTCTTGTTCAAGCTACCTTTCTTACACAGCTCAGGCCCACAAGTCTAGGGATGCTGCCACCCGCAGAGGGCTGGCCTCTCCAATGATGGAAGCAGTTCCTCAACTGAAGTTCCCTCTTACCAGGTGTGTCAAGTTGACAACTGAAGCTAGCTATGACATCTTGCTGAAGAAAATATGAACCTGCTAGTCTCAAAAACCACAAATATCACAGAAATAGTTGTGTGCTTTGAGTGCAGTCCTATAATGATCCACATCTTGTATGACCTTCCAACCTCCCTCGTTCCTATCTGTTTCCCTGTACCTGCTACTCCTAACCAGCCTGCCCATCTCTCTTCTGCTACAAGTCTCAAGGGCCTCATTAGCGCCTACTGAGGCCTCAGCCTCCTCCATTCTGGGCCTGAGGGATCCAGGAGTCCCAGTAGATTGACTCTACAGGCCAGCTGCTTCCCAGACATCGGATCTGCTAGCTCATCTAAGGCCACACAAATCTCTGGGGTTGTGTGTGCAGGGAAGAGGGAATGGACTGCAAATTACTGGGACTCATGCATTGCAAAGCTCAAATCAGCGGTTCTCAACATATGCAGAGCAGCCATATCTGAGACTTGATTAGGACTGCACACTCACAGACCCACTAAGCTTTGCAGAGTCGGGAACTCTGGACACAAGATCCAGCGATCTGAGTCTCTCAAGCCTACAAGGAACCTGAAGCATCCTCAGTGGTTTAAGAACCACTGACTGAAGTGGTAGGCCAGCTTGATGCATATCTTTAATTAATACATGTGGTGGCTTGAATAGGGATGCCCCCCCAACAAGATGTAGCCTTGTTGGAGGAAGCGTGTCACTGTGATGCTGAGCTTTGAGGTCTCAGAGGCTCAGGCCTAGGCTCAGTGGCTCACTGTTCTTTTCCTGCTGCCTGTGTTTCAAGATGTAGAACTCTCCATTCCTTCGCCAGTACAGTGTCTGCCTGCTCGCCACCATGCTTCCTGCCATGATGAGAATGGATGAAACCTCTGAAACTGTAAGCCAGCCCCGATTAAATGTTTTTCTTTATAAGAGTTGCTCTGGTCACAGGTGTCTCTTCACAGCAATAGAAATCTTGACACACAATAAGGTAAAACTCAAAAGTAATCTTTGCTGACTTGACATTGGTCTAATGATGATGGTTACTTCCTTGTGTGGTTGGTTACAAAGAGTAGAAAGAGACTCTGCATATTTGTATAAATTTTTGCGAGATTCATCTTAACAAATCGGAGAGATTGTTCCACTCCTAGTGTAAGGATCCTAGAAGTTTTGAAGTGAATTGTTCAAGGTCAGTGGGCTCTCAAATATATCCCAATAGCCCATGTCCCAGGAAGAGGACCAGTGGGTATTGTGGGTTGTCCTGATGCTTTTTGTATTCTGATGTTAATTCTGCTTCCTCAACAGGGGTTGCCCCTGAGGATCAGTGATCGCATACCCAGTTGATTTCATGTGAACCTTCTCCCCATTTTAACTGGTCAATAAAGACTAGAGCCCATGATTGAGAAGCAGAGGGGAAAGGTGAGACTGGAGGTTGGAGAATGAGGGCAGGTGGAAAGGAGAAGAGGAGAAGAGGGGAAGGAGAGAGGACAGAAGAAGAGAAGGAGGAAGCATGATGGACCAGAACCATGGAGCCAAAAGAAACCATAAATAGCAAGGGTCTTATAGTTAGGGAATACATTAGTATAGTGTTAGATCTGCCCAATCTGGGATTACAGTTTACAATCATAATAACTGGATTGCATGCTTTTTATGTGGGCTTATTGGGGATGGAGATTCCAACATAGACTGATGTCAACCTTTGTTCTTTGATGGTCTCCTTTGCTCTTCATTTTGTTTTTCTGGTCATGTGACCTAGGTCTCATTCTGTAGCAGAAGCAGGCCTTGAAGACATAGCAATCCTTCCGCCCCAGCCACTGTAGCACTGAGATGACAGGTGTGAGCCATGCTCTTCTTCCTCTCTGATTTCAAAAGTTCTCCCTTGGGACCAAGTCCCCTCTGCCATAGGTCTCTAGAAACACAAGTGTCAGTGGCTGGGTGGGTGTACTTAGCTTCTAGGATGCAATAAGTCATAAAGCATCCTTTTCCTTCTGCGGAGGCTGCGAGATGGCTTTCAATCATAAACAATTATCACACACCTCTATTAAAATCCTGACCATCCAGAGTCAGCAAATAGAGCAGAACCCCTATGTCATAGGCTACCCTGGAGCGAACAAACCCCAATAATGTCAGGGAGGAATGACAAATGTCATGAGACACGTTCCTCCCCTTCCAAAGAGGAGTCCCCATGTTCTCCAAAAGCTCAGAATGGGTGTAGTGGACGTCTCTTTAAAACTTTGCAACCATTACTATTTATGACTCAAAGTAGGGTAAGGGAGGCAAGGAGAAGGCTGAACTTGAGTACTGTTCAGAAGGTAATATTTTCCGTGAGCCAACAGTGAAAGGGGGAGATTTAATCAGTAGAAGCAATAAAGATTTATTTCAAAGGATGCCCAAAGTAAAGTTGTCCAGACAGAAGACCAGAGGGAGGCAGTCGCAACAGCACTTAGAGGCACACAACACAAATCACTCTTCCCCTGAAGCATTGATGACTTCTGATGAAGTTGGTGACCATTTCTCCTGACTTAACACCTCTGTTCCCAGGAACAGCCACCCTCTCTCCAGGGACTTCTACCTCGTGCTCTCCACAGTCTCCCCCTTCCCCACAGAATAACAACTGACTGTGCTAAAATGTTCCTTGTCCCGCAAGCCATTAAGCTGTCAAGCTGAGGTGGTGCAACAAACCCAGAGAGAGCCAGTCCTGGAATGCTAATGGCAAAATTGCAATTATTCTTTCTGCACTGGACAATTCTAACTGCGACTTTCCCGGCCTCAGGTCATATTTTGTGATCCTTGGATGCTGATGGCAGAGACATGGCTTGATGGAGAAATAACTGGGGAGTTTTTTTGGTATGTTTTTTTTTTTTTTTTGTTTTTGTTTTTGTCTTGATAGAGCTGGAGGTAACTAGTAGTTTGGTAGGGTTTTTTCTTTTTCTCTTATTTTTCCTGTTGTTTTTCTTTTGACATCTATACAGGTGTCATATAATGGCTTCTGGTTATAAAGGCCCCTATCCAAAGGAAAAGTAACTTCTCCATAAATACCTTGCCCACATCAGGGAAATGACTTTGTTACACACTAGAGTACCATTTTCGAAGGCACTTTAAATAGAGCATTGGTTGCTACTTTCAATTTAACGTGTGAGCAGGAGCTGCTAGGGCAGGTGTGGGGACAAGGTCACAGTTTCCACTGCTTTTATCTGTTCAGACTTTTAACAGATTACAAGCATTGTGGAGTAGAGCCACCTGCAAGACTGCTTAGAACACGAGTGAGTACCTACAATGTATGACCCACACCAGGTGCTAGGCATTTCTCCCTAGCACAGGCCATCTTAAATTTTTTCCCACTAATGACTCTATCTTAATGGAGAAATGTTTACTTGATACAGGAATATGGTATATAAAAATAGGCATACAACATTGTTCTTGTTGTTTTTGTTTGTTCATTTGTTTGTTTTTTGGAGGTGAAACTGGGAAAGGAGAAATCATACGATATGTAAATATAGAAAATATCTACAAAAAAATAGGTATACAGATAAAATATTTACTGATGATAAATCAGAAAAATTATTTTAAAACAGTTCTTTAACATATGTGTAATTTTACCAGTCATAAGGTAAAAGAAATGAATGTACTAATGAGCTGAGGTGCTCATTTGTTTAATGCAGTTCAATCCAACAATATACTAATTTGATTTTTAAATGTTGAGGGATGATGGGAGGAAAACAGTCGGTCTTTGTTTTCTGTAATTAAACCATTGTTTCCTAAGAGTGGTCAATGTGGTATGTGCTGGAATCTACACTACAGAACAGTTTCAAATCTGAGTCAAGGTATTGCAGACATCGCCTATGGGCACAGCACTGTGCGGCGTGAAGGTGTGCGCCCAGATGGTGAGCTCAGGACCCAAGCTGCCGTGAAGTCATGTCTTGAACCGTGAGTGAGCAGTGACAGAAACACCCAGAATTCCTTACTGTGGTGGTTTGAAAGAAAGTGGCACTATTACAAGGTGTGGCCTTGCTGCAACAGGTGGTGTGTTGTCAGAGGAAGTGTGTCTCAGATCTCTTCCTGCGCTACCTGTATATCAAGATGTAAAATACTTGGCTCCTTCCCCAGTGCTGTCAGCCTGCCTGCCACCTTCCACAATGATAATGGAGTGACCCTCTGAACCTGTAAGCTGGCCCTAATTAAATGTTGTCCTTTATAAGAGCTGTCATGGCCACGGTGGCTCCTCACAGCAATAAAAATCTTGACTAAGACACACATCTGATCTTAAATTAATTTTTGGTCAGTATGTATTCAGGGTCCTTTTGCTATGTCACCAGACACACATTATTTTATTTAACTCTACAACAAAGCCTGGGTTGTTTTTTTACATAAAAATGGAAGTTACTGGCCCTTCTGTGACTACATGCAACACTTGACCTGTCTTATGTCACTTATTAAGAAGGGAAGCTTAGTTGCAAAATTGCCTCTCTAAGAGTCAGCTGTAAGCAAGGCTGCAGGGTATTTTCTTAATCAGTGGTTGATGGGGAAAGGCCCAGTCCATTGTGGGTACTTCCATCCCTGGGCTGGTGGTCCAGGATTCTATAATATATCAGGCTGAGCAAGCCATTCCATGGCCCTTCCATGGCCTCTGTGTGAGCTCCTGCTTCCAGGTTCCTGCCCTGTTTGGGTTCCTGTCCTGACTTCCTTTAACGATGGGCATCGATATGGAAATGTAAGCCAAAATAAACCTTTTCTTCTTCAACTTGCTTTTTGGTTATGGTATTTTGTAGCCCTGACTAAGACACAATCTGTAGGCCTTTTGAATGTCTGCATTGGTATTTTTCCTCAGTTCTGCAAAATACACAGCTATTGCCTATTCAAGAAACAATTTCCCAATTCTCTCTCTTCAAAAATCTCCAATTAAACACATAAGACATTTTCAGTGTTGCCTCTATGTCTTTTGTCCTATTCCCCACTTTCTCTATTATCTCTTTGGTTATTTTTTAATCCTTTTATACCTGCCTATTGAAATCATACTTTAATTGCTTCATTCTTCCATTCTGGATTTATTCTTTGTTTCAAACCTACTATATAATTTCTGTAGTTCCCTATTTACTGCTAACATTTTTAGCCTTGCTTCATTTCCACTTGGGAAGAGTAAGTCTTGTTATTTTAGAAGCCAGTACTTTCTAGATGGAGTATCTAGAAAAACCTGTAAATCTATCTCTTTAGCTGGTTCTAGTTCATGTGGGTTTAGTTCCTCATATAATAGCACATCTTTATATTTGGGCATTGTATTCAAATATTTGTCTGCATGAAAACATGGAAGAGAAAAATAAAGTGTCTTCTACCTAGTAGCATTGGGTTTCTTGGATCTGGTAACTTCTTGTAACACAGCATAGTATTCCTATCATTTTAAGAACTGACATTGCTCTCAGCAGGACCTGTAAGGGCTAGCTCACTTACAGTCCTGAGACAAAATCTTCTCATACTTGATAGGCACTAAACACTTTAAAAGTTTTTTCCCCACTTAATTTTTCAGCATAAATTGTCAATTGTTTTCTTGCTAAATTTGCTAAATCTGTGAAAGTTCATTATCATAATGTTGACGTTGTATGTAAGCACGTATTTGTATACACATACAGTGAAAGTTGCAGAATAAATGAAGGTCTATCCTTTCTATGTGTCTGTATTTGTGAAAGAAAAAAATTTCTTGAGGTCTTGAATGTTCAGCAAACAGGGAGATCAAGTGCTGACCGTCTGCTGGTTTTTGATTGATCTTGTTAAAGGCTAGGCCATCTGCCGTGGCATTTCAGACTATCACACTTATAAAGCTGGGTGTACACAACTCCCAACCACAGTGACAGGCATTTATGCATTTTGGTTTATGACCTATTTCTTCATGAATGTGGTTTTCCTGCTCACAGCCATTATTCATTTGACTGCCACTGGCATACCTTGGAGTTAATGCTTGCAAAGATACATTATTATTATTGCCTATTTTCTCATGTAAAGTACCTGAGAAGTGTTCTCTTCTGACTTTTTTATGTTTCTCAATTAAATCCTCCTGTAAAATATAAATACATGACTGTCCAAACATGAGCTGGGCAAAGAAGAAACCAAGAGACATGTCAAAGGGGCTGCAGGGAAGCCCAGGAAGCCTCAACCTCATGCAGAGAACCACAGGCAACTAAGCAATGCGGAGAATTGAGTGTTAATCTTCCCCAAGGAGCAACACACAGACTGGTTATCTAATACCATACAGTCAGGCCTGAAGACATATACATACCAGAATCATTATACAACTGAGCAGATTACATCTAGGAATACAAAGGTATATACATGTAACAAATAAGGAGAAAAGAGGCCATGAATTTGAAAGAAAGAAAGATAGGAGGGGCATATGGGAAAGTCTGAAGGAAAGGGAGATGAGAAATGCTGGAATTAAATTATAATCTTAGATTTTTTTTAATTTAAAAATTTAAATAAATACCTTTAAAAGGATTTTACCCTTTTCTCCCCAGAGTTATATTTTCGGGATTTGGATCTTCAAAGTTTTATACTTTTAGGATCTTGTTCTTTTAGGATTTAAATATTTGAGATTGGGGCCATTCAAGATCATGTCTTTCTAAGCTAGAGAGGTATCTCAGTGGTTAAGAACATTGATTGCTTTTCTAGATGACACCAGATCCAACTTCCAGCATCCACATGGTGGCTCACAACTGTTTGTAACTCCAGTTCTAAGAGACCCATTGATACCTTCTGGCTTCTATAGATACTGCATATGTCTGGTACACAAATATATGTGCAGGCCAAACACTGATAAATATAAAATAAAATTAAAATATTTTAAATTATTTTGAAAGGTAATGTCTTTCAGAAACATAAATACCCACCTAGCCACAAACCCTTGGATCAGGAAGGGTGTCCTGCCTGCAAACTATGCAAGTGCAATGGTGACCCAAGTTTATGGAAGTCACCAAACAATATCTGATTTGACTTAAGTCTACTCCATAAGATGGAATCCATACCTGACACTGCTCAGGGGGCCTAGATATACCAGGGACCCAGAGTAAAACCAAATTCTACTGTTCTACCACCCCCCAAAAATGGGGGTCAGAGGGCAGAAACTCCTGTGTAAGTATGGTATCCCAACCAGATGACCAAGACTGGAGTTCAAAAATGGAAACATATCTAGATGAATGAAATGAAATCAAATAGCAGAATGATAGATTGGCCAAATGACTAAGAGCAGAGCTGATAGAATAGAGTCAAGTGACACTGAGGTTTGAACAAAGGAGGGGCAGGTGGTCTAAAGCAAAGCTACCTGCCCTCCCTTAGTCATGACAGTGCTTCAGTGAAAGATCTCAGTGTAAAATGAGTAACAATGGCCTCTCTCCAACCCAGAAAACTCCCTGAGGGATGACTTCATATGAGGATACATCCAAATGCGGCATCACTATGATCAGGCAGGGGGAACAACCTCCTGGAGAGAGAGAGTACTCTACTTTGTGTTAACAGACATACTCTAAGTGAAGTTGTTTGGCAGAATTATCCTTTTGAGGGAAATCTCTCTAGGATGCTTGTTAATAGACAGAGGTTCGGAGCTATGGAAACATGAGCCAGGAGGTGCAATAGAAAAGAAAGGACACACAGAAATAAACTCATGTGCAGAGAATAAGAGGAGCACATTCCATCCCCATGAGACAGGTGGTCCTAAAGAACTCTGCAGATTGTCATCATTGGTTCTGCTGAGGGATAAAAGAGTGCCCACAAGGGTTAACTTGCCAGGTTTCTAGGAAGTGGATTCAATGGAAATGTAAACCTTTAAACTATAATCACATCGTTCTGGGTCCAAATGTCTACCATACACTATGGCTATTTCCCCCCATCCGCTCTTCCATTTATATGAATAAGTGTCAAAAGGCGGCTTCCTATGAGGAAATAACTCCTGCGTCCACAGTAGGGAACTGGAAGATGAAATAAAATAAAAGTAAAATGTTACTAGAGGAAGGGCTATATAATTTCATAAATAAATTACAGAGCCTGGCATCGATCTGAAGCTGAGCTCCTGAGGAGAGTGATCCAGCCACATCCGGCAAAGCTCGCCACAGGACCTGTTTGCTTCTGCCTTCTTTCATTAATTGTCTTCTCCAAATCAATAAGACTTACAAAAAAGCCTCTTCCTTATCCAATCCCAGGACTCCTCTCAGTCTTCATACCTGGAATTCAAGAGAGTGGAGACCCATCTCCTGATAGCCTGTGCACTCACATTGTATGAAAGTCTCTCATAACTCTTTCCCCAAGGACCCTGTCTCCTGTTGTCCATTCATAAGATCTTGTGTATGGTCCTACTATAAGTCATGGACATTAAAACACAGAAGTGAGTCGACTGAAAACCTTACTACAGCAAAATGAAGACTGGGGATAATTGTCTCAGGAAGAGATTACTGAGTCTCTGCAGGTGAGGTCAAGTTTGCCAATTCAATGCTGAGCCATGGTACCTGGCTCCAATACTTGCTAGTCGAGAGCACAACCATGAATTGACCCAAGATCTTTTTTTTCAGCTCCTTCATCACACAGTTCCAAGAAGGCTCGTCCAAGAGAGTGTGTCCAGACCTCTTTCCTATCAAAGCTTTTCTACCATAAGGAAGGAAAGCAGAGGCTACATTTCTGTGATTCTGGGGTAGGAAGAGCTCCTTGTATGCTTTTTTACAGGAAGAGAAGAAAGGTGAAGATAAGAATGAATAAGAACTGAGGTGTGGAAATGTGCGATAGGGCAGGGGAGGCTAAGAAAAGTCAGTGTTGCTAGGTAGGGAAAGTTATCAGGTACCTGCTGGATCTAGACCCAGCAGGAGGGAGATGGTTCTATTTCTGCTGATTAGTGGGATCACTTTAAAGCAGGAGAGTAAGACAGAATAGTGACAGCATCAATAACCAGACAATCCTAGAAACTTAGTAAGCGGCCAATTGCCCTTCATAACTTCAATCATGAATAGCTTGTCCAAGCGAGTCCTCACTTTAGCAACTGTCCCAGATGGATAAATGTTCTCGAGTGATGAACCTGCTGAGCCAGACTGATAGACACTTGCCTTCTACAAAGAACACAGGGTGCCTCACTCTAGCTACAGATTCAGGAACAGCCCCTTGTCTACATCCAAAGCTAGTATTCAGACTGAAATATAATGGTAGCACCTCCGTCAAAAGACTGGATTGTAGGCATGAGGAAATGGATGCTTCTAGGACCATAGAACATCCAAGAGAGCCCACGTACTAGAGATGCTCCTATTATGGGCTGTTCTCTCAGGCCCTGCTCACTCTGGCCATTCAAGATCACGCATCTGCATTCATTGCTGGCTCTCTGGAGTCACTTTCGATGACTCCAGAACTGGCTCTAACATGAGGCTTCCATTTTGAAAGAGCCACTGATTCTCTGAGAAGCTTCCATGAAGTCAACATTACCCACCAATCACAACCACAAAGAAGGTGGCACTTTCCAGACCAAAGGCATGAGAGTGAGAGTAAAACCCAGCTGATGTGCTCTTCCATGTCCACACAGAACACGGGACTCTAGACCCTGTTCTAAAGATAGATATATGGTCTTTTTCTCTCAATGGAATTTTCTTGATTATCCTTGTGGAAAACACACTTATTCTAATTTCAAGCCATACCCTAGACTCTAGGCCACTAGCCCTCCAGTATAATTTCTTGCAGTAGGAACCCATATTAGGAAGCAAAGTCCCTGGGAGAAAGGGCCTGGAAACCTATACCTTCTCTGGATGTTCAGGTCACTCTTCCAGCATGGGCAGCACTCCCAGACTCAGCGCCAATCCAGAGCTGAAGACAAGAGAGACAGAGAATATCAAGTGCTACAACACGCTAGGGAGGTTGTGTACCCTCTCAGCTGGAGAGCTTGCTCCCCAAGGAAGTGGCTCCAGGTCTTTCAAGAGGTCTCATTCAGGATCAAAGCCTCAGTATTCTCAGACAGGCCTGCATTTCTATAAAAGTGCCTAATTACACTTGAAGTGCAATCTTCTAACCTTTAAATGTTGGCCACACCAAAATATTCCATGGGTGCAAACAAAACACAAAATATGATCTGGCTCTTGGAGCTCTGATGAATCACATCTGAAAAGCATTATTTTGAATCAAATTGAAAGACACCAGGCTTTAGGGCATCTCTTAGCCATGTTTCTTTCTAGGACATCAGTCAGCCCAGGTGGGTAGTAGAATTTGGGGGGGAGGGGTTGCAACCCCCTTTTGCTCCTAAATAACTGTAAGTCATTTCTAGCTCCCACATAATAAACACAGAGACCTGGTATTTTTACAACAAGCTGCAGACCTAAGCTGGGCAGGCTCTGAGCTCTTCTAACCCTCTAACCCCTCTACTCACGTGTTACTTGCAGTTTGAGCCTTGCCCTGGCTTATTCTTCTCCATGTGTGTCTCCTGGAGCATCCCTTGGTGACCATCATGACTCCTCTTGGGTCCTCTGCCTCAGGACCACCTCTTTTCTTCCTTTTCTTCCTTTTTTGTGGTCCTCCTTCTCCTGCTCTCTACCTCAGGACCCTTGGCTGGGACGAGAAGTCCAGCCTACTTATCTCATCTGCCCAGTCATAGGCTGACTCAGCTCTTTACTGACCAATCAGAAGGGGATGGAGAAGAATGTTTACAAAACACTGAGGCAGGTGTTGCTTCATAAAAATAACAATACCAAAGACCACCTGTCCTCAACTGTCTGCCAGTAGAGAGATCGGCATTTGAGCAAGACAAAGATAACTTTTATACAATGCACAAAAAGATTATCCCTTCACGGGTACAATGTGAACCAATGGCTTCTAGATTGCTAGGCTTTAGACCTTAGTTCCTCCCAGAGAGCAGGAAGAGACAGACTCTGAGTGAAAGACCTATCAAGGTTATCTAGTTTCCCTCTCCAAGGTCACTGATGGCAGATTCAACAGTTCCTATCACAAAGGACTGCTCCCTCCTAGTTGAGAGTGTTATCTGCCAAGGAGACACATCCTGACTACCCTGACCTATGAAAACCCTGGGAGATCCCCTGAAGTGAACAGACTCGATGCCCCTAGACCTTTCTTTGAGTCCCACAGTTTCTAGTAGAAACAAAGCTGGCATGATTCCAGAATATGACCATTTATAATATTTAAATCCTATCCTTGAAATACAAAAAAGGGAGTGGGGCACAATGCTTCCTAGAATATGTTATTCAAAAATGAATTAGACCCTCCTGTAGCACCTGTCTGATAAGATTGGAAGACACCAATGGCTCCAAACTTAACAAAAGTAAAAAGTACCAAGTAGAAAGAAATGAAGGAAAAGCAGGAATTAGTGAGAAAGGAACCCACTTGATATCTGCCTCTGGACACAGCTGGCATGAGCCTTCATACAGGGGTTTGGAGACTAGAAAGATTAAGGGAAGAGACAGGGAAAGTCACTTCCAAGATGAATTTGATCTTCCATTCTCTTCTCCAGCTCTGGTAGGGTTGGTAAATAGGTTGGCAATACCAGAGAGTTATAGAGCAGAGATGGAGGAAATACAAGAGGAAGGAATGAGCAGAGATGGAGGAAATACAAGTGGAAGGAATGCAATTCATAGTCAAGTTTCAAAGAGCCAAAGAAAGTAGAAGTATCGAGGAGGCCATTTGTAAGAATATCTCCAGAATGCAGTACTACTGGGCCAATAGGGGCCATCATTAACTCCCAACCAGACACTCATTTAGATTCAGGAACAGAAGGGGGCAGATGCTAGTGTCCCTTGAGTACTCAGCTTTTTAATGATACTCTGGAGAGCAGAGGGGAGAAGAAACACTATTAATGGAGACGAAAGAAACAAACTACCTTATAGTGAACTATGACCTTGCCTTGAGCTTCCCAAACTGATTATCATCAAACTCACCTTCCTCCCTTTTTAAAAAAGTTAATTTTTCAGATTCTGAAATTATAATTGTATCATTTTCCCTTCTCTTTCCTTCTAAACCCAGCCCCCATACACACTCACCCTTGCTCTCTTTCAAATTCAGTCTCTTTTTGTTGTTGTTGTTGGTACATACATCTGTGCTACATATTGAGAAGGCTCCTCAAGCTCACACCTTACTACTAATATCCTTTGGAGCTTCTGACTCAACCAGTCTGAGATGAAGCTAGGAAATGAATGATTTTTCCAAAGTTCATCAGCTAAATCCCGAGCTAAGCAGGGTTTGAAAATCATAGGTCCAACCCATGACACCCACAAATTGAACGTATTCAAGTCAAATGCCAAAGTGGACCTCCTGGTTCCATGATTCAGGAAAGGGAGACTGAATGGATGGCAATCAGTTACAAGTATCCTGAAAAATGCATTCATTTTTAAGTATTTCCTCTTTTGCAAAGGTAAACTGAATTTATAGCAGACTAGCTCTATGGTGGTAGTTTCCCTGATTCCAGTAGCAGAAAGTGTTTAAAGTTCAATGTCTTTTCAAGTTAGAAGATAAACAAGGGCATCCTCTTTAGCACTGTATGGGCTAGGCCAAGCATCATGGCTGAAACTTTTATACACATCTTGCTTCACCTGTGAAGATGATAGAACCATCACCACTTCACAAAAGTAATAGTCATCATAGAAATGTGGTGGGGGAGGGGGCTTAAGTCACTGTCCAAGCTAAAGAGTGGCCAGTTGTGAATTTAGTGGGTATCTGATGCCAGTGTTTCCACCATTAGCCTCCAAGATAATGCTTTCTTAAACCTTCCTTGTGTACACCTTTGCTTTCATTTCTGGTCCTTTGAGCACTGCTTAAATGTTCTAGTTTGCTTTCTGTTGCCATGGTAACCACCACAACCAAAAGCAGCTTGAGGCAGAGGTGGTGATTTATTTATTTGCTTACATTTCCAGACAACAGTCATCACCAAGAGAAGTCAGGGTGAGAACTAAAGGCAGAAACCTAGAGGCAGGAGCCGAAGCAGAGATCATGGGAAAGTGCTGCTTACTAGCTTGCTCTTAGGATCATGGGCAGCTACCTTCCTTATATACCTCAAGCCCACCTTCTTAGGGATGGTCCCGCCCACAGTGGACTAGGCCCTCTTACATCAACTAGCAATCAAGAAAATTACCAATAGACAAGTCCACAGACCAATCTGATAAAGGAAAATCTTCCACTGAGGTTTTCTCTTTCTAGGAATCAAGTTGATAATTAAGTTTAGTGATCACACTTAACCAAGATCTGCCTTCATTCTAATCTCATCCGATTCTTCTAACGGCATGAAGACATCGCTGAGGACCCAGGAGGTGGCAGAAGCCAAGAAGAAAAGCTGGGACCTGAGTGTAGGGTTTGTCCTAGGAGAACTACCAAGGATTCCTACTTACTTGTCTACAGTACAGAAGAACCAAAGGGCATACATTCCAACAGCAAGCCTAGAAGAAATAGAAGACATCGAGACCCCACAGACCCAACCACCAGGAGAATCCAGTCCCTAACTTTGGAGGGAACAAGTGATTTGCCTACATTTTTGGCCTTTGGTGGCTCTATCCTCAACCTTATGGAGCATCTTGCAAACAAGCCCTTGGATGATATCAAAGTAGAAAGCACCTCTTTGCAGCCATAACTACAGAGCCCAGGATCACCATGACCAAATTAGGACAAAAAGACTGCATTGACGCACACACGGCCCCGGGGAGTCTGAGCCCAAACAGATCTAATGCTGTCGAACAAAACATGAAACTGAAGAAAACACCCAGCCACACAGAGCCCTTTCAATGGGTGGCTTTGCTCCAGGGCTGCTGGGAGAGAGAGAGAGAGACGAGACAGACAAAGCAGTGCTTTGGAAAGCCTCAAAAGAGTTTCGAGGAATGTCACGTTCCATATCCAGTGGAGTTTGGGAAGGGGTTAGAGGGCCCTGGTTGTTGAATTGCACTTGGTTGTCACAGGAGGAAACAGAGCTCAAGACTCACCCAGTCCCTGTCTTTAATCAAGTTAAATCCTAATGCAAAATTAATTCAGAGTAGAGTTTAATTCTAATTGAGAGATGACTGAGAGGATTTCTACGATAAGCAGATGAGCCAGGGGCAATTTCAAATGCAAGTGGTTATTTATTTATTTACTTACTTACTTACTCTCTCACTCATTTATTTGCTATTATTGTTTATGTCTTACCATTTTACATGCATTTGGGGGTGGTTTATTAGATGGAGAGAACTGAAGGAGGGGGCTCAGCCATGGAGACTGATAACAGAAGCATCGGCCAGAGAGCTGCAGCTGAAAAGCAGCGAATGTTTGAGGTTTGATATCTCCTCCATCCATCCCAATCAGCCAGTCACAATTTGGCCGATGACCCAGACCAAGAATTCCACGATAACACTTCCCAGTAAATACCCAGCCAGACAAGGAGAACAAAATGTCAATCTGTTCTTCCCTCATCTGCATGAATAACACGCACCCACACTGTCGCCACACCTAAGAAAACTTCGGTCCAAGAAAACCTCACCACCCCGTATACAGAACACTTAGGGAGCTATAACTCTCTTTGAGGCCTAAACTGCATGGCTGAGTTCAGATACTGAAATAGTTCTGAACTTGGCAGCCCAGGAGAAGCACCTGGCAACTGTTGGTAAATCCCTGGGGCCCAACACAGTCGACACAGACACTACGATGATATATTTGGCCCTTCCAAGGATTTTTGAAACTCCGATCCACAGCCCCTGAAAATAAAACATTCAAAATAAATGGACTGTGAAATACCTCTTGGGGCAGGTTTCCTTCACCCAACCTACTGCCTGATTTGATGTCTTAGAAAGTGGGCTTGCGAAGAGACCTCCTTATCAGTCACGCAAACTAATGTTTGGGTTAAGTGTGGCTACATCTTTAAGGTTCTCCTTGGGGCTTGCTTTGTTTGTAAAGCAGTGTGTGACTTAGGAAACTCTTTTTTTTTTCTTAAAATGATTTTAGAACTCTCAGCCCATGGGTCTGGTGAGACAGCTCAGAGGGCACTTTCCACAAACTTGAGGACCCAAGTTTCTTCCCAAGAACCCAGATAGTAGAAGGAAAGACCTGACTCCTGTGAGCTGCCCTATAACCTCCATGAAACCGTTGTGCTATGCATAAACCCATACACATAATCAATTAATTAACCAATTAATTCAATGTTTCCAAAAAGGAACTCCCAGCTCACTCTCATGGAGTTACACCTGAATTATAGTTTGCACATTAGGTAAAGAAGGAGAAAAACCAAGAAGATAGGCCACTTCCTGACGAGGAGGGGAGGTTGAGCCTAGGATCCAGGAGCAGGCTGGAATCCTGTCCAGACTTTGGGCAACATGCCATGTCAGATGGCCTAACTCTGCCCCTGATGCCCTGGAGGGTTCCTCCAGGACATCCACTTCCATACCCTAGAATGAACTCTACTCAGAAGGGAGAGGCCATTTCCGAGGAGAAAAGGTGAGGGGCAGAATTTGGATCTCTAAGCTGAACTCAAGAGTGCCTCTAACCCGTAGCATCCTTCTTCTATGGACAGGATGTCCAGGAGTGGGCCACAGGGCACTGGTCCTTCAGGCCCTCCCTTGAGGGTAGTCCAAGCCTAGGTGCATACACAGCTACAGTATGAGGCAAGTTCCTTCTTCTGTTATCTCCTGGTCCTTTGATTACCCCTCACCCATCAGAGAAGTTTTATTCAACGTTAAGGGAACACTAGCTCCCTGGTGCGAGGAAGAGATTGTGCAGGGTCAGATTAAGAGAGCAGTATACATTGCTTGGCTAAAGCTACTTGGGACACATCTATCCAAGCACAGCAAACCAGCTTAGAAATATCATAGTTTGAATTTTAACCATAACGTGACTTAATTTAGTGCTCATAAGGCACTGAAAGCCTGCTATACACAGTTACTTTCCCACAGTTGCTAGGCAAAGGAGGAGGGCCGTCTAGCCACTCTGTCTGCCAAGGGTCCCAAGATTGCTTTGGCTCTGTAATCCAGTCACCCATACCACTGAGTGGCTACAGCTCATTTTATCCCTAGTCTAGACCTCAGTTGTTCTCTCTTGCCCTGACATCCAGACTACACACACACCTATTCCTTATATATCTTTATCTATCCAGGCCTTTCGGCTATCTCGAAGTCAGATTAGCAAAAACAGCTCACCATTTTCCCACATCCTCTGTTCTCCAGTGCTGACCTCTCTCTTTGGTAGAGCCTAGCTACTTACTGGCTCTTCCATGCCCCTCCACTGCACTAATTACCACTTAGGTCCACTTCTAAACCTCCTCTCCATCCCTCTCACTAACTCTTTCATTCCGCCACGCCTGTACTGACTAGTTTTATGTCAACTTGACACAAACTAGATTCATCAGAAAGGCAGGAGCTTTGATTGAGGGTGAGGGGTGGGAGAATAGCCTTCATAAAATTAGGTTGTGGGGCAAGCGTGTAGAGCATTTTCTCAGTGATTCATGTGAGAGGGACCAGTCCATTGTGGGTGGTGCCATCCCGGGGCTGGTGGTCCTGGGTTTTGTAAGAAAGCAGGCTGAACAAACCATAAGGAACAAGCCAGTAAGCAGCACCCCTCCATGGCCTCTGCATCAGCTCCTGCCTCCAGGTTCCAGCCCTGTTTGGATTCCTGTCTTGACTTCCTTTGATGATAAGCTGTGATATGGAAACATAAGTTTAATAAACCTTTTCTTCCCCAAACTGCTTTGCTCATGGTGTTTCATCACAGCAAAAGTAACCCTAACTAAGACAACCCCCCAGCATCTTTTCACCAGAGTGACAGTTCACAGCCAACCCTCTCACTCGGAGGCCATGTTCCTCCACCCATCTGCCTTGCCGCCTAGATGGAACTAAGCTATAAAACAACTTATCCTAACTCCCTGTTTCAAACCAACCCCTAGCTACCAACATCCAAGGGCACCAAAGAAGTCTAAAATCCATTTTTTTTGTCTTCTTCTTCGCTCCACTCCATTTTTATTATCACTCTTCTTTCAGGAAAATATTAGCATCCAGTATTGATCCATAAGTTTCTCCAGACTTAAATAATCAAACACAAAGTCATGTCACATGTGGTTTTTTTTTCTTCTTCAGTGTAACCTCCACTTAATAGCCATCTCAGTTATCAGCTTGATTGATACACTCTCACCATGATTTCATATAGAGAGAGTTCAGAACTATCGATTTTCAGGTATCCACAGGGGTCTTGGAATTTATCTCCAAAGCATAGGAGTTGGGGCTTCTGATACCTCCTTTCTCGGCAGGACGCGAAAGAACCAGTATTGAATTAGGAGGCCACAGAGACAGCAGAGCAACAAGGTAGAAGAAGGCTGGGATCCTGAATCTGACTGTGTGGTGCAAAATCAGACACGGTACGCCACAAGCGACTGGAAAGCATTTACTCAGTGAGAGCTGTCAGTTGTTAGCAAATTCACCTGCCCTAATTAATACCAAGCCGCCCCAAAAACAATAGATCAGACCTGTCTAGATCAACTCAGCTAGATCAGACCTGTCTATGGAAGACTATGTAGGCAGCTCTGCCCCATTTTGGCCTTCTCCTGGTTTCCGTAACCAAACCACGGAGACTAAGATCACAGAAGGAAAGTGAAATATGATTCTAGGTGTCACCTTTCAAAGGGTGTTACTGATTGTCAGCTAAAGTGATTTAAGCCCTGGAAGAAAAACCTCCATGTCCTTTTAACATCCGAAACGAATCCTCTTCACACCAACCACCCATGTTAAACAAACAGAAGTCCCCATTAACCTGCACCTCTGTGCGTTTACTTTTTAAAAGCATACGGTGTCACTCTCCTTTTAAACGAACATACTAATTAGTGTATTAATAAATAGCTGAATGGAATCAATGAGACATGTAATCAAGGTCTGACCAGGAGACGGGGCCAGGCTGAAGAGGCTGAGGGGGGAAAGAGGAAGGAAAAGAATCTTATTAACAGGTTTGCTGAGAGGGGACATGTAAAATCAATGTCCGGAATGCAAGGAAGACGCAGCCAAAGTTGACAGTTGGTGGGAAGCTAAGTGTTTGCCCTGCCCCCTCCCTTCTAAAGAGAAGTTCCTGGTGAGAGTTAATGGGACCAGCAGGGAGGACAGAAGTTAATTGGTGTTGGGAAAGCCACTCAGAGATGGTGTCCAAGATCGCAGCTGGAAGAAAAACCCAGAACTTCAGAACAACGGACTAACTCCTAGACCTGTATTCAAAATACTAAGAACAAGCTTAGGAGAACCAACTGAATTCTCAATGAACATTCGCTCTCCAAAAGATTCTTGTAGTAGGAATCATTTGTCTGGGGGGTGGGGGAATTTAGTTTTAGTAACCCCCAAAGTCTGGGTGTTTTATCCCAAAATGCCTAGCCTTGAGAAGTCAGGGGCCTGACCTAGGCAGTCTTAGAGGTCTCTGCCTCTAAGAGATAGGATTCCCTTCCTCAGTGCCACATTTCCTGTGACACGCCTCTAAGCAGAACAGGAAGACTAGAAATTGTTGAGCAGAGAGAGTATGAGGTTTCCAGATGAACTGGGATCCGATTACCCACTTGCCTTGCTCTTGGAGCTCAGGTGAGATCTGAAGTGTGATTTACTCCAGCTGGGGGCCCACTCCTTTTGGGCTGCAAATACCTACTTTTCATTTTCTTGGGAGATAAAAGACTAGAAGAGATGCCTGTGTGTACAAAGTCTGCTGGTGCCCCGGCCCCACTCCCAAAAGCCAGGTAAGGAACACCAGTAGGGGTGGACTGTGCAGCAGAGTCAAAGGCAATTAGAAATCAAGATTGTTTTCCTACTTGCTCAAGCATTACCTGTGGCAAACCCTGCCAGGTGACAAAATTCGCTCCTTAGCCCTGGGCAGACTAGTGAGAGGCAATGCCCCCTCATCCTCCCCCAACCCCTCACCCTGTACCCTCCGGGCCATGGAAATTGGTTTTTTTTTTTTCATTCTGCTTGCTGGAGAAACCAGTCTTTAAATGTGTGACTCACACACAGTTAACCTCTTGTCTGCTTACCTCTCCCCTAGCACTGGTCTCTACACACCTATGACCTAGCGGCCCAGCAGGGCCTACATCCTGAGCTCTGTTTCTGGCACCATCTGTGGCTTATGACCCGCTCACCCTGAAGCCCACACTTCCTGAAAACGGCAGGGAGGACATGTATTAAAGGAAACATGGGGACAGGGAGAAGGCAGCTCTCAGTGGCTCTTGAGCGATTTTCCACATTAAGACTAGTCATGCCTTATCCCCAAGAGGCTCACAGCACTATGGAAACATCTCCAGGTTTAGACCTGGCCTGACCCGTTAGAAGAGCGAAGGAGTGACAGCCATTAGCGCAGGGGCAGAACTTCCTGTCAGGTTTCTCACGTGAAATGAAACGCACAGGGGCCGGAACCAGCTGACGTAGTGGGAAGCACAAGGTGGCAGATCAGCAGAGACCCAGGGGACTTCCCTGTCAGGTTCCAGAAGTTCTAGCAAAGTGTCCCTGTACCAGTCAACACTGTCGGAGGCGCCACGATGGCATGCTGCTTCTTCGAGTCAAGCACTATGTTTCTCTCAACAATCTACTCCTGCTGCCCAGCTTCTTATGCTGTGGGTCACCACATAATTGACTGTGGGGGGGGGGG
>JADRCC010157948.1:0-17401 GCA_019843855.1 Hylomyscus alleni
AGAGAGAGAGAGAGACACGAAGAGGAGGCAGAAAGAGTGGAGAGCCTGAGAGAAGGGAGGGGTCTGAGAAAGTAAAGGGGGGGGGAGGAGAGGGGGGAAGGGGCGCTAAACAGCCCTTTTATAGCAAGCCAGGTCTTCTATCTGGCTGTTGCTAGGTAACTTTTTGGGCAGAGTCTAGAAGAAATGCCACCAAGTGCCACATACTCTTCTCACATCATCTTCCTCCACTCCAACTGAAATTTTAGCCATCTATTTTGTCTCATGAATCTTCCTAGGTAGCTTTAAATGTCAACTTGACAGAGCCTAGAGTCATCTGAGAAGAGACTGTCAACTAAGGGACTGCCCAGTATCAGACTAGCCTGTAGGCATGTCTGTGGGGGATTATCTTGATTGTGAGCTAACCATTCCCTGAACAAATGGTCCTGGGCAGGGCTGGACCAGGTCACAGAAGAAAGCTAGGTAGCTGGAGAGACTGTGTTAGCTCATAACTGCCTGTAACTCAAGCTCTACAGGGAACATCATCTCTGACTTTCAAGGTCATCTGCATTCATATGCTCATGCCACAGACATACAATCTTTTAAAAATACTAATAAGCAGGAGCCTGTAAATGAGCCAGGTAGCAACACCCTTTCCTGGTTTCTGCTTTAAATTCCTGTTCTGCAGTCCCTCCAGGACAGAGTGAGACCTGTGCACAGAAATAAACCCAGGCCTCTTCCTAAATTGCTTTCAGTAGGTGTTGTGTCACAGCAATGGAATGAAAAGTCAAACAAAAGCAGTTTCTGGATTTCATCTAAGTGAAATCACTCTATGCAACTAGACCCCCTGGACTTTTGCTTGCTGCTGTTTGCTTGCTTTGGCCTTTACAAGGTATTAAACTATTTACAGGCTCATGGAGTCCAGGTGTTAGCATTCTGTCTGGACCCACAGTTACCTGACAACAGCCAGGTAGGCCTGGCCCACTATTAAAGGGGCTGCTGGCCCCTCTTTTCTCTCTCACTCTTACCCCTTTGCTCCCCCTTCCCTTCCCCCTCTCTCCAGGTGATTATGGCAGGCCTCTACTTCTCTTCTCTCCCTCCTTCCCTCCCCCCCGCCTTTCTCTGCCTCTACTACCCTCTTAACTCCCCTCCCCATGTCCTAAATAAAGTCTATTCTATGATATACTATTGTGTGGCTGGTCCCTTAGGAGGAAGGGATGCCTTGGCATGGGCCCCCTGAGGCACCCCCTTCCCCCATACCTCACCACACCCCCATAGAACATATCTTAATATTTCTTTATCTTTTTATAATCATAACACCAGGCTAGACTCAAACTCATCCACAGCTGAGGCTGGCCTTAAACTTACGATCCTCTGGTGAGACTGCAAGGGTACAGCACCACACCCATTGAGTTTTCAAACATTTACAATTTACCTTCTCTCTGCTTCTTACAGTTATAAGCTCCTCAGGAAACACTAGTTCCTTAAAGATTCAAAGTAACCTCACTGGCAGGTTTTGAAACAGAATAGCTATCCAACAAACATCTCTAGACTATTTGCACCTATGAGGAATGAGGATACAAAGGTGAAACAAAAACTGTTTTAAAAATGAAAAGGCTGTATCAGTCCCTATGAACTGTGGGATTTGACTGGGTCAGCCTGTGTTTCTGAGGCTTAGGACAAAAAGGTGCAACCTTCCTCCCTGTCTCCTCCCGAGTCCCTCAGATGCTGGGCAGGACAGGAGACAGGAGACAAGAGAGTAGCAATCTTCCTTCCTCTTGACGCCAGGACCTAAGTCCGTTTTTGTGATACCTCAGGATTCCTTCTGCAGAAGGCCCCACCCGACCCTCTACCGCTTCCTCTGAGCAGCTGCTGACATTTACCACTTGCCTGCCCTTAAGTTATTCTTTTAATATAATTTTTAAAAAGAGTATTTGAGCCGGGCAGTGGTGGCCGATGCCTTTAATCCCAGCACATATACTAAAACTGGAACGATACAGAGAAGATTAGCATGGCCCCGTGCAAGAATGACACACAAATTCATGAAGCGTTCCATATTTAAAAAAAAAAAAATCAAATCTGTCTTGTTTTTTAGAAACAGAACTGAAATGATAAAAATGCAGTAAGACAAACTGCCATCCATTCGTTTCTGATTAGCACCTATTTCTGGTGGTGGATGCTGCATATTTAATAAGGGATCTTGTTGCATTCATTAAGTTGGATAATGTATTACCACTTAAAATCTACAGCCTCCAGTTGTAGAAATATTTTCATTACTTTTGCCATTTTGCCAATTAAATGTTTCCAATCTGGCATAATTAGTCAACTGTTTCCAATTAAGCGAGGCAAACTTACAAAAGTAAATAAATAAAAGTTTTGTTTCTGCCTTCAACTTCCTGATTGGCATTTGTTTTCCTTATAAAGGAAATTTTTCTTAGCTGATTAAAAAGAGGGAGAAAAATATTGCAATTATTTGCAATGCTGTATACCTTGCATTGTGCCATCTGTAGGGAAATTGCTTCTGCTTTACACAGTATATCTTCAACATCAATTTTCATGGATAATTCATTGATGTGCTAAAAAAAATCAACAAAAGAGAATGATAATCAAAACAGAAAGTTCTATTACATCTACAACATAAACAATTTATTACCAATTATACTGCAGTGCAGATATTACCTATAATATAAAAATATCCACATATTACAAATCCACAGAAAATCCAATACATCTTTCATTACACTCAGCTTTGAAGACAAAGAACAGCTAATAAGCTCACAAAACATTAAACCTAGAAGTCATCTAGTCTTCTAACTCAAAGTTATTAATAAGCAAAAGACAAACTAAACTATATAAAAGAGCATTTGTTGAACTTCCTTTCTTTCCTAAATAGTCACTCGATAATAACTGACCAATGTGCATTTTTACCAAACTGACATTCTCTTGGACTAAGCTAGTCCAGCACCTGGTGTTAGGGACACAAGGAGAATTACTCATGAGATTCAACAACACTCCAAAGAAATGTTTGGTACATGAGGCCCACCAGAGAGAGAACACTAGGATCTATGCTGAGAAGACGCACCTTAAGGATCTCATTGAAGCCGTAGTGCTTTTCCATTATCTGTTGCTTTTCTGATTCCAGGATAGCACAACACAGAAGAAGATGAAAATTCTTACAGGGCAGTTCAGTCCACATTACCTACAAAAAAATGCAAGTTACTCAATAAACAAAATCAATTCTAAATTATTTCTTTAAAGATACATGCTAATTCTAAAGCAGTAAACATGCCTAGTTGGGATAGTACAATTTTCTACAGATGGAATGTGAAGGAGTCTTATCTTTAGCTATAAAGGAACCAAAATGAAGTTTACTATGACAGACTTCCACAGAGAGCAACTGATGATGCAGCACCCTAACTGACGGCCACAGTCTTAAGGCCAACCATACAATGTAAAGGTGAGATCCATTTCTGACCTTTCTGACAAATATTTAGTCCTTAAAAAATTTAACAGGGGCTGAGCAGTGGTGGCTCACGCCTTTAATCCTAGCACTTGGGAGGCAGAGGCAGGCGGATTTCTGAGTTCAAGGCCAGCCTGGTCTACAGAGTGGGTTCCAGGACAGCCAGAGATACACAGAGAAATCCTGTCTCTAAAACAAACAAACAAAAAAATGCCTTAAAAAAATTTAAGAGGGAACTAAATCCTACAAACTAAAAAAGCACCAACAGGAGCAAACACAGTCATTGATATTTCTCCATTGTAGGTAGTAAAAACCTTGTGCACATTGTAACTCAAGATGAAGAATACCCAATTCCAACAAAACCTGGAGGGAAAGACTACCCAAAATGAACAGCCAACTACAAAGGCATTTGAACAACTGCTACATTTTATCCTAAATATGGGCTGATGCCAACAAACTCAAGACCTCTATTTCCCCCTACTAATGTACTTAATGACATCTTTTCTTGGAAGAAAAAAAAAAAAAAGAACCATACAATCACCACTAATAGAACATAGCTGAAATGCCTTTTACTTTTATAAGGAATAAATCAAGTTAACCCAATTTGAGAAATTTAATTACAAGACAGTTATCCTCAAAGTTCCAGGCTACTTGGTAAAGATAGTTTTAGGAGTCAGTCGCTAAGTGATCACAGTATTTCGGATGCATCTTACAGAGTTCAGGTTCACACTCCAGGGGAGGCCGACAACCAGAAGTGGCCGCCACAAACAACTCTAGGTTTGTTTTGTGATTTAAGAGAGTGAGAAAGCATGGGTGGGAGGATGGGAGGAGTTATGGGAGGGAAAACATGGATGAAAGTATACTGTATGAAAACAGACTGTAATAAAAAGTGCAGGTTCTGGCTGCGCATTTAAGTATGGATCCACGCAGAACATCAGTAGTCAAAGCAGCACCCTCCAACGAGCACACAGCAAAGTGGAAGTCCAGCAGCCAATCCCAGCCATAAAAGGAGTGCCGCTCTAAGTTGTTCTTAACATATGTGGTAGAAATTCTATCATTTCTTAGCTTGTATAAGGCTATAACAATAGTAAGACACTACACTGTTGTACATTTTAAAAAGCATGCTAGATCTGTTATTAACATATACTCACAAATAGTGATAAAAATAGTAATTTTCTATTTTCCCTTGAAAGTCATCCTGAGTACAAAATGAAAGAGAGACCCACACCCAAAACAAAATAATGAACCTCCTTTGTAGAGAAACAGAACAGGGGAGTAACTAAAGAAAACTCACTGTACCCTTCTTGAGAATAAAGGAAGTTAGCAGAAGTGGGGATGCTTGCTTTATTTTATTACTTAGATATTACCACCAATGTGCTGTAACTCTGGAAATGGAAAACATGCCATTTCTTTTGTGAAACCTCATCCTAAAACCCAAACTACAGCACAATCTCCCATAAAACTAAGTCTTAATTCAATCAGAAAGAAGTCTGGGCCATGTCTTGCTAGACAGGGTTCCCAGATGAGCATAACTGATGAACTCTCTTCCAGGGCACATTATTAGGCCAAGATACATGCTTTAGAATTAGCACGTATCTTTTAAGAAATAATTTAGAATTGATTTTGTTTATTGAGTAACTTGCATTTTTTTGTAGGTAATGTGGACTGAACTGCCCTGTAAGAATTTTCATCTTCTTCTGTGTTGTGCTACCCTGGAATCAGAAAAGCAACAGATAATGGAAGAGCTTCTATTTGCAGTCAATGGTGATTAACATAAAGACACACAAACTGGCCAATGTGTAGAGAATAAAAGACAAGACAGCGGAATGCTCAGCCCTAACAGGGCGTATATACTGCACTCCTACCAAAGGGTAGATCATGGTGGAAGAAGGGATGGAAGGAGTGTAAGAGCCAGAGGAGGAGGAAGGCTACAAAGAAATATTCTCACGGGCACGGCAGGGAAGACGCACATATCAACTACAGTGGTTCAGACAACACACAGCCTGTGCAAGTCCAAGCCAGATCACATCCCAGAATGGAGAGAGGAGCTGAGTACACAATCCTACTCCGAGCAGTGGAGCTATTGGTAATTGGTAGCTGTGGAGCTATTGGTAATTGGTAGCTGTGGAGCTATTGGTAATTGGTAGCTCCTGCAAAAAGGAGAAGTAGGTTTCTCTAAGGATGTAGAGAAAGACCACAGAACTAAGAATATGTGGACAACAAAAAAGTGGTCTTGAAGAGTTAAAAAAAAAAGGGAGGGTGGGCAGCAGGGGTATGTGTGACACTAAACTGGGTGGATAGGGAAAGGGGACTGAACCTAGGAAGTATTGGGGAAGGGGTGAACAAATTAAACATATTGCATAAAACCTCAAACCTACAATTTGTCCTGCCTACAAGATGTACAGGGTAAATATGGAGCATCAATTGAAGGATGGCCAACCAATGACTGCTCCAGCTTGAGACCGACGCCATTAGAGGGAGCCCACCCTGACACTATTAATGTTATTCTGCTATACTTGCAGACAGGAGCCTCGAATAATCATCATTAGATAGGCTTCGCCCAGCAAATGATGGAAACAGATGCAAAGACCCACAGCTAAACATTAGGCAGAGCTTGGGGAATCCTGCAGAACACAAGGAGGAAGGATTATAGGAGCCATAGGGGTTAAGACACCATAAGAAAACCTACAGAACCAACTAACCTGGGCACACGGGGTCTCACAGAGACTGAACCTAGTCCCTCTGCATATATGTAACATTGTGCGGGCTGGGCCTTCACATGGGACTCCTAACGTGGGAAGCTGGGGCTGTTTCTGGCTACACTGCCTGCCCTTTCAACCCCTTTCCCTAACTGGGTTGCCTCACCTAACCTCAATAGAAGATGAGCCTACTGCAATTGATATGCCAAAGCTGGTTGATATCTAAGGACGGCCTTCCCTCTTCTGAGAAGGGGAAGAGGTATGGATGGGGAGCAAAGGGGGGGAGGACTGGGAGAACAGAAGGGTGGAAAATTAAACTCTCAAAGCATATACATTTGAAATAAAAAATAATAAAGTAAAATCTACCAAATAAACACTTCTTTCCTGAGATAGTTCTGGGCCCCAGTCTCACGGGGCTGTTCTTGAAGGAGAGTCCAAAACATCAAAGAGTTGCACCTAGAGTATCAGTTGTATCAGAAGACTTCAGACACATTTTCAGGCTCACTCACCTTAGACACTTCTGTGAAGCTATGAAAACACACTTACAACTCTACAGAGTATAAACTTTTTCTTTCCATAATAAATGTAAGAACTTACCTCCCATAATCGAAGTATATCTAGAAAACTAAATTCCCTTTTAAATCTGATTAAAAGCCATCTGAAGCAAAAATACAGATATCCAGAGTCCTGGGATTCTATATAGAAGAAAAAAATATGGTTTATTCTTATGCTAATATGTCAGAATCAAGGAACCTTCCTCAAACTCAAAATTTATCTATTCATCCTATGTTACTAGAAGCCTTGTATGTCTGACTATGTTCTATAATTCAAGGAAGCAATTGAAATGTACAGGGTAACTTTATTTTTTTAAGTGAACAAATATATAAGTGTATGAAGACAAAATTATAAGAAGTAATCTTAACACTTCTATTCTTTAAAGAACTCAAACAATAGCGGTGGAGTATTTCTGTCTTTAAAGGTTGCTTTGTGGGGCATGGAGAGACTGTTCACCAGTTATAAGTACTTGTTGCTCTTACAAAGGACCTGGGTTCAATTCCCAACACCTACAAGGTGGCTCATTATCATCCATAACCTCAGCTCCAGGGAATCAGACAGGTACACACATAGTACACATAGATACATGCAAGCCAAACATTTATGCACATAAAATAGTTTAAGTTGAGAAAACAGTTCCTGCCAGGCAGTGGTGGTGCACGCCTTTAATCCCAGCACTTGGGAGGGAGAGGCAGGTGGACTTCTGAGTTCGAGGCCAGCCTGGTCTACAGAGTGAGTTCCAGGACAGCCAGGGCTACAAAGAAAAACCTTGTCTCAAAAAAACAAAAACAAAAACAAACAAAAAACCCAAAACCCAAAACCCAAAAAACGAAAAAAGAAAACCAGTTGCTTTACATTCTTAAAGGTGTTACCCTACAAGCTGCTGTGTACAGCTGCCTTCACTCAACTTACCTAAATAGCTACAAAATCCACTGTCCAACAATCTGAGTAAGGTGCTCAGCTGGATTAACTGGGTCTTCATGCCTTGCATTTGTTCTTCAAAATTTTGATGCTTTAAAAATAATTATCACACAATATTAATAAGTATTTCAAAATATATGATTATTGATAACTAAAAGTATAATCTAAGGATAAATGTCGGCCCTCTACTGCACTGGTTACGCTAAATAAACAAGTAAATGAAAACCCAAAGCATCACTTAAGAGAGACAAAAACAAAAATACCCTTGCTCTAAAACCAGGTTTATTTTCTACATGTATTTATTTGATTTGGATAAAAAAGAATACGGGCGGCAGCAGCAGCCGCCTCCAATAGCCAACATTCTTCCTTATGCTGCATAAGTTATTTAGAAAAGGGAACATATGTTCTAGAACATAAACAGTTATAAAATTATTTCCACTATTAAATATTCCTTCAAGTAAGTATATGGAACAAAATTAATTTTAGATTTAAAGCAAACCTCATTTTATTTATTTTTTTTAAAGATTTACTTATTTTATGTATGTGAGTACATTGTAGCTGTCTTCGGACACACCAGAAGAGGGCATCGGATCCCATTACAGATGGTTGTGAGCCACCATGTGGTTGCTGGGAATTGAACTCAGGACCTCTGGAAGAGCAATCAGTGCTCTTAACCGCTGAGCCATTTCTCCAGCCCCCAAACCTCACTTTAAAGAACTAGTTGCCTAACAATAGGGAATTTGGGAAGTCAAGGCCATGTTCGTGACCACAGTAAAACACAACCTATCTTGCAGTCAGCAATCTCACAAGCACAAAGGCTGAAACACAACACTGCTGTAGATTGAATACAGAAGCAGATACAGAAACCCTGCAATGTCACTGGAACAAAGGTAAAGTGTGTGTGACGTTATACTAGGCTTCTATCTAAGTATTACAAATATCACAGTATTAACCTTTTATATGATCAACAGATCTAGTCCACCAAGCAACAGTTCTTGGAAATGAAAGGCTTGACAACTGATGTGGTTTAAGTGTTCAAACAGCCTTCAAGGTTGAGTGGATTCCCTGTCAACACTGAGACAACCAGTGACCAAAAGGTCCCAGAACAAATATTCTCAAACCTCTTCAGGCATTCTGACCCTTGAACTCGGAGGCCTCAACTTGGCTGAGTGAAAAGCCTCAGACCAACTTTGCCCACTCTCCCTTGCCAGCCTTTCAATAGTGCTTTAGCAAAACTAACAGTGTAGAAGCCATTCTTGGTGTACAACTCTGCCTTCAGTGAATTAGGGAACCAGTTTAATAAATACACTCAAGCCTCTAGCGTCCAGTCCCTCAGTGACCAGACAGCTATTGGGAAGGACAAAATTAATTCACTGAACCACATGAAGTAAAAAAGCATCAAGAAAGTGACAGAGCCCACTGTAAGAGAGTACTCATTCCTGAAGAAGAGACTTTAAACTGGACATTGGGAACACAGAGAAAAGAAAGTGAGAGAAAACCTATATAACAAAGTAGATGACCACCTCAGTGAAGTTCATCATGTTATTTGTAGTTTTCAAACATTCCACAAGACAAAGTTAATGCCTTGAACCACGTATTAGATGTCAAGATATCACTAAAATAAAACTATGAGCATTAGGTTTAGCAACTACAAAAACAGTAAAAAAAAAAATTAAAATTCTCATGTTGAATAAAGCCATCAAAGACAGGAGTCAAGAAGTGACAGTGAGTTAAAGCACAGTAAGCAATGGTAACACAAAACACAACCAGGTGTGCCTTTCTGACTGCCACACACTGCCTTCCACAGGAATACTACATTTTATAAAAACAGTAGTAGTCTAAAAAAATAGATCTTTTTAGAATAAAAACTAGATCACCAGACTCTCCTCTATGGAAAAGACAAGCATAGAACATTTACTGTAAAACAGTAAGAAATTGAAACTTATTAAGAACAGAAAAAAACTGAAACTTCTTGGTACACAAAAATGAGAAAGACTGTAAATTATAGGTTATAGAGTAGTCTTTATGTATAAGACCTAAATACATGCACATATGTCAATATCAGTTGTTTTGTTGAAAATTATTATGAGTAAGAAAATAGGCACAGTGCATTTACATTAATTGGGGGATATATACCAGAAGTACAACTAAAGACTGGGGAACAACTCATGTATTTATTCTACAAAAACCTGCTAAACCACTTCATGTACAGCATTTTCTATCTACAAATAAAACAAATACATGAGCTCTTTACAAGGAACACATTAGCTCTAGTGAAAAGAGAGTAAAAACCAAAAACATAGGAGGAGAGTTTTTATGAAATTATCTATCGTTAGTCATACAGACCTTTTATAACTAATGTCTCAGGCCTCTAGAGACCTTGCGAGAAACTGGAACTAAGAGAGTAGGAAAATCAATCAATCAAAAAGGCAGGGAAGGGGGCTGGCTCAGCAGGTAAGAGCATTGACTGCTCTATTGAAGGTCCTGAGTTCGAATCCCAGCAACCACATGGTGGCTCACAACCATCCATAAATGGTTATAAAATGAGAATATTGCCCTCAATATTAGAGAGATCTAATGCCCTCTTCTGGGGGTGTCTAGAGACAGCTACAGTGTACTTACATATAATAAATAAATCTTTAAAAAAAAAAAGGCAGGGTAGATGGCTTTATAACTAGGTTACTGCAACTGTTAACCTTTCCAAATGATCCATCTGCAGCCATGCACTGATTTAGCAGGATAAGCAACAATAAAAGAATATTTAAAAAACTATAAATCTTATCTGGAAAAGAACTAAGAGGTAAGGATAAATTCAAAATATAGACAATAGATTTAAGGAAACAGACAAACATAGAGAAAAATAGGCAAGAAAGAGAAGTAGAGAAGCAAAGAGAAAGATGTCCCCTGCAGTCTCCCCCCTGAAGCTTTGAGTAAATCACAGACAACTGCTGCAGAGGACTGCACAGCAGTCTTTATCCCATGTCAGCAAGCCAGTTCAGCATGTACCACAGACACTCAGCAGCAGTTTATATGCTGTGCTTTTTGAACAATGCAGTGATCTTTATGGTTAGGGCATTACATTTCACATAAGCCTTTATCTACGCCCCCCTCCTCCTGCGCACCTACCCTAAATCATTTTCTAAGTGCTTGAGAAGACTTTACTACAGATCTGTTAATAGTGGCTCTGTACTAATGTCTCAAAGATACAGTGACAATGACAGATAAAACGCTGTGTGTCAATCCATATATTTAGACACTGTTAGTGATGACATTCTTCTTGGAAAATAACAAGAAACGGATTACTAAGCAAGTGCACTAAAGAGCACTTGTGGAGAAAAGTCAGGTGTCAGGTATAATGACATCATAATGATGATGATGATGATGATGATGACAAAACTCAAGACAGTCACTCAAGGTCAGCCGACTACTTAGCCTGGTGCTAAGGTTTGTAACTGGAACTAGGATGAAGTTCACAAAACTGAACTCATCTATTCATCCATTTTCTGTGGTGGCATGCCTGGCTCTCTGACAGAATAGAACATTTGCTGATCCCAATAATGACTACACTACCAACAGATATTATCCATTTTCATATTAAAAAGAATTCTAATATTTCCCCAGCCTCTTGAAAGGTTGTTAAAAGAATTAAAACAAGATTATGCAGTTAACACCTCAAGCTCCACCCTACTAGCTAGCTATTAAACTCAACCTTATGCACGAAGACAACTAAACTTCTTGGAGTCAGTCTGAGCATAGGAAGGAAGCCCTCTGCTTACCATCTGGTCCATGTAAGAGGCGAAGCACCAGAAGGCATCCACTTCATTCTCCATCACATACAGCAGGGGGGAGAGTAAGTCACTCATTCCTTGTACATAACCTAAAAAGAAGGTAAAGTCTCTGAAAACCTAATTTTATGAATCCTTTTGTTTCTATGAATTAAACACTGCACTCATGAAATCTCAACAATTCGGCTAACAGGCAGATCTCAGCTATGACACACCAGTTGACAAGCTAATGGAGGCATTATCATGGGACTCCACCCCTAGACAACAGGCAACTAATGACTACTCAGAGAGGGAGGATTAGTCTCCATGATGTTCTTCAAGGCACAGCTGTGGAGCAGAGTGTAAATCACTGCTCAGAAAGGGTGAGGCTCTTACCACTGTATTCATTTGGACTTGGATTCTCTACTATTGCTGACTATATCAGCAGTACTTAATTTCTAAACTATTTCCCTTATTTTCATAGCTAATTTGTTTCGCTGTGACCGTGGGAGAAATGCCATTGCTCATCAGTGAAGTACACCTTTTCTTCACTGAAGACTCTCACTAGTCCACTCAGTCTAGGTTTCTTTATTTCTACTCTATAAGTCCTTCAATATTCTCATTTTATAAGTGGATTTTCAGACACCAGACTATTTTTCTTATTATTTTATGTTTTTGATATATTGTCTGCACGTATAACTAACAAGTCAACTTTCCAGATAATTAAAACTTATCTACTGGAGTATAAAATTTAAAAAAATCTTAGGGCTAGAAATTACTTTTAAAAATACTAGACACTGTAATACTTTCTTGCACACAGTATTTTGAACAGAATTTAAGATATTATTGAATATTCAGGGTCATCTTTGTAAACAAAGGAAAAAAGAGAAAGAAAAAACTGCCCAGACACTTCCTTGCCAAGCACAGAACCTGTATCCTCTTAGTGAAACCTGCTTGGCCTCAAGTTTCCTTTCTGTTTTTCACCACAGTTACCTACTTTCTCACTAACAAGACAGTGAAGCTCTCTTCTGCATCACTCACCTGTGAGTTGAGAGGACAAGTCAGCATGACTAAATTTCCTGCCTCTGTTACAGTAAAATGAAGGACTAGAATGAGGACCACTGGCTACCAAACAGGTCTTTTCGTTTTTAAGAGACCAAGAGCTATTCATGAGAACCTTAACTATGTCTGAGATACCTGAAGTGCCTGACTGGAAAGTTTGATGTTGGTGTGGACAAATGAAGATAGCAAGGGAGCGCATGTCTCAAACCATATTCCTGGCAGAATACAAAGCCATATGTGGATTCCTATCTCAAATTATCGAGAAAGAATGAATGCATGCCACTTGTTCTCAAGAGTCAGTCCTACTCTCTACATGTTAGTATGTTAAAGTGCTATGGACTGGAGTGCTGAAGGTATAGAGCAGGGGCTCTCTCTCAGCCTTCCTAACACTGCAACCCTTCCTTTAACAGTTCCTCATGTTATGCTGACCCCAACCATAAAATTGCTTTTTGTTGCTATTTCATAACTGTAATTTTGCTACTGCTATGAGTCATAATTGAGAACTGCTGGTACAGAGGGAGGAATGCAAGCCAGCAATAAAGATTAGAGTCTCTAACCCCGGATCAATTATTTTCTTCTTATTTAACCTTGAATCACTTTTTGAACCAATCAACTTTACTGATAAAGTAGGACTGACAGCCTGACTTCACAAAAAACTATTATTATAATTTAAAATTAAAAACAAAGCAAGTATGACAGCACTGTATAACCTGAAAGTCATTCCATATACTTTCAACCATCCAGCATGAAGCTCACTATAGGACCAGCAGAAAGGACTGACTATACCTTTGTATTTTAATTAGAGTTCACTAATTTTCAATATACTGCCATTAAAGAGGCTGATGCCTTAAAAACCATGACCAAGGGAATTACCAGAAAGACAAAGAATGAAGAGAATGTTATTAATAATTCAAGGTTCACTTGAGTTTAAACTTGCTAAATATCTAATCAACATCTCCAAAAGAGACCCAAAGCTCTGCTTATATAGACTGGAAAGCACTACTTCTGATAGTCTGTACCTGGGAGCCACTCAAATGGCAGTAGCTCAGGAACGAGCATTACCTGCTATTTACAATAAGCTGATTGGTTAAGGAAAGAACCAGCTCAAGTTCTCTTGCTGCTTAAAAATACTAACTCCTAGCCAGGCAGTGGGGACGCACGCCTTTAATCCCAGCACTTGGGAGGCAGAGGCAGGTGGATTTCTGAGTTCGAGGTCAGCCTGATCTACAGAGTGAGTTCCAGGACAGCCAGGGCTATACAGCAAAAAAAAAAATGATTTCTTAATGCCCAGCATGGTGGCATATGCCCTTGATCCCAGTATTTAGGAAGCAAAGGCAGAAAGGCAGGTGGATCACTACAAGTTTGAGGCTAAGATTAACCTGATGTACATATCAAGTTCTAAGCCAGGCAGTGATACACAATAGGACTGTCTCAAAACAAAACCAGTATTATTTTGGTATCATCAATGTCTTCGTGTGCCCCACCCCACAGTGCCCCTTCCTGTGGTGGTTTGAATAGGCATGCCCCCATAGACGCATGTGTTTGAATGCCTGGCCCATTCGGAATGGCACTATTAGGAAGTGTGGCCTTACTAGAAGTATGTCACTGTGGGGGAGGGCTTTGAAGTCTCCTATGCACAAGCTACATCCAGTGTGACACAGTCTCCTTCTGCTGCCTTCGGATCAAGATGTAGAACTCTTGGCTGCTCCAGCACCATGTCTGCCTAACCATGGTGAAAGCAGACTGAACCTCAGAACCTGTAAGTCAGCCCCAGTTAAATGTCTACCTTTTTAAGAGTTGCCTTTGTCATAGTGTCTCTTCACAGCAATGAAACCCTAACTAGACACATCCCTGTATGATTCCCCATTTCACATGCCAGTCCTAATAACTCATTTTTGGTAGGACCCACAGAATAATCCACTCTACTCTTCTGAGAGTTCTGATCAGTATTTTTCTCCAAAAGGATAAAAGCGTAAACAATGGTTCTTAAACTTTCTCCACAAACATACTTTTAATGTCTTACTAATTTTTTTTTAAAGATACTCCTAACCTTTAAGAAATAACTAACAGCTCCATTTATTACATACGTATTCCAAATGGTTCATTAAGGGCTGAAAGGTTCAGGTTTTGATGTATTTCAGCTTTTCAGATTAGGGATAAGTGAAGTCTATGTATACACTCAAAATCCAAAGTTTGCTGGGAGGAAGAGCTGGCTCCACCATCTGTACCCCACTGATGACCAACAGGGACTCAGCTCATCTGGCTGGAGTCAGCTGGGAGGCTGGCAGCTCCTTCCTCTCCACTCTGCAAACAGTGCAGAAGACTGTCTCCATACAGAAGAGAAGGTTCTCCAGTCCACGGAATCTGAGCAGTGTCACTCCTCTGCTAGAATCTCTAGATAAGCACTCAAATCCAAAAAGGTAAGAAACGGAAATACTCCTGGTTCAAAGCACTCAGGCAAGACGTACCTAACCTCAGCTGTGTTTCTGTCCACTGAGCAAGAGAGCAACCCTCAAGCATTGCCCCAGTTCTCAGAACTTCTCAAAGTTGGAAATTAACAGACCATCATCGCCAGCTTCACCCATATTCCTTAGTTTTACATACATGTACTTACCACAGTCAAACACCCAGTCTGAAAAATAAGTAGCGTTATCAAAAAGAAATGTAGTGAGCTATGGCCAAATCCCTGAAACTATTTCAGCTGGTACAGTAACGTCAAGAAGGTATCACTATAATTCTCTCAAAAAATTGAAATACCTCTACAGTGCCCCTGTGACTGCTGTGGCAACCTAGGGCTCTCCTGTGGAGTCACAGCCTTATAGGCTCCTAAAGCAGCTTACAAAATTCTAAATCAAGCACACAGAAATCTATTTAAATCAAGACACAGGGAACTCACCTAAGTCAAAGTCATACATGCAGTAGGTCATCAGAATGTCGTGAAGCAGAATCAACCCTGGGTTACCTTGGCCTTCATAAAACTTGTTTGTCCGATCTGTTCTGTTGACATCTTTCTCTAAAGTAGAAAAATCACATATTTTTTAAAAAAGATTCTTATATAAAGCTTTATCTAACAAGCACAGAATTTCTTATTTTTTTTTAAAGATTTATTTATTATTATATCTAAGTATACTGTAGCTGTCTTCAGACATCCCAGAAGAGGGCATCAGATCTCATTATAGATGGTTGTGAGCCACTATGTGGTTGCTGGGATTTGAACTCATGACCTTTGGAAGATCAGTCAAAGCTCTTAACCACTGAGCCATCTCGCCGACCCCACAGAATTTCTTATTAATTTTACTTCTTGTCAAGTTTTAATTAATGAAATGAAAATTCCTGGAGGACTGATTCCCATAGAGTTGTCCTTTGGTGCTCTTGGGCACTCTTGGGCACCCTTGGTCAGTTTTTCTTTACTGCACTCCACCGTGCACTGGTCTTCTCATCACAGAAGCCTTTTCAATCCCACCTGTCTACTGCTCCAATCTCTCTCCATCTGTTTAGAGAAGTTTGGCAAACCTGCATGTGCTGGGTTCAAGTTCTTTCCTCCTGAACTCAGGCTGATCTTATCACACCCAACAATCCACAAAGGATTCCTTAAAATCAAACTCTGATCATCTCAGTACTGCCCGGGCAACAAGCCCTTGCCTTCTTGACACATTAGCCCCTCTCTCCTGAACCATGTTCATTAGTCTTTTAGGAAACTATGGTCTTGTGCTCTCCTTTCCCCTCTCTTGCCTGTTTCTTTTCCTGCCTTCTCCATAATGTCCCCACTTGTAAATGAAAGTACCGTCAGTACTTCATTCCTGGGACCTCTTACGACCATATCGCCTGGTTGGCAAATGTTATCTAGTTTCCTAAATCACTGTTTCACTCTCTTACCAAGTATGTTAGTGACCCTAAACTTATCTCCAGCCCTTAACTCTCCTAGAACTTGAGGTCCCTCTTACTAACATTATTAATTAGTGAATACCCAATATATACCTCAAAACTATTATCGAAAACTGAATTACAAATAGCCCCTTACAAACTAGTCTCCCCCTTCTGGCTTCTCTCACCTTTACTGAAAGCACAGCAACTCCATTTCTCCAGTTGCTCACACTAAGCATGACATTCATCCTTCCTCTCCTGGACTGACATTGAACACTAATCTTCAAGCTACACATAGAAGCCAATTCACTGAACCCCCACTCTACTGACTCCACTCTAGCCACGGTGGTGTCCTGGGCTCTTTTCTAAACCTTCAGGGTCCCTGAAAAGTAAGTCTAGACTTCACTGTCTCCTCTGCCCTAATTCCCCTCACCACAGAGTTGCAGGACAAATACCACAACTGCCTCAGTCTCCCACACCAGGCAGCCTTCACCTCTCAACTGAATTAGCAGCTGCCTCAAATGGCCATTCTCCCACTGCTGTTGGCCCTCTAGAGCTATTCTGCAGGCAGCCACCAACGTGTGCTGATAAACCCTAATTCGGTTCAAGCTACTCTTTGGCTCGAAAATCTTTTCATTTGAGTTAACTGTCAAGCTTACTTGTGACTCGTTAATCTGGTGACTCGTCCTATTTCACTCAATAATCAATACGTCAACATTCTTGTAAATTCTATTAACAACATGGGTCCTGTAACTCTGCACTATTACCACCTCTTACTTAGACTTCTACCTCCTCCTAACCAAGCTTTAATCCTGCTTAGATCTTAGATAGCTTTCTGATTCCTATTTACAAGTTGTTATGATCCATTTTCACATAGCAGCAAAAAACAAACATAAATAACAAACTCTTACAATGCTCCAATGGTTTTCTATTACACTTAAATCCATCTTCTTACAATCCACAAAACCCACAGTCTCCTGTACAGAGGTGTGCATGCATGAATGCATGTCTGCAGGTATACATAGGGCATGAGCATCCGTGCATGACCCCAAAGGTTTTCTCCACTGCTCCATCTGGTCCTTTTTGGAAGCAGTGTTTTT
>JADRCC010157954.1:0-21193 GCA_019843855.1 Hylomyscus alleni
CAAGAAGTTAGACTCCAGAGAAACAAATAACCCTATCAAAAAATGGGATACAGAGCTAAACAAAGAATTCTCAACTGAGGAATACTGAATGGCTGAGAAGCACCTAAAGATACGTTAATCATCCTTAGTCTTCAGAGAAATGCAAATCAAAACAACCCTGAGATTCCACCTCACTCCAGTCAGAATGGCTAGGATATAATCTCAGGTGACAGTAGTTGCTGACAAGGTTGTGGAGAAAGAGGAACATTCCTTCATTGCTGGTGGGACTGCAAGCTGGTACAACCACTCTGGAAATCACTTTGGTGGTTCCTCCAGAAATTGGACATAGTACTACCAGAGGACCCAGCTATCCTTGGCATATACCCAGAAGATTCTCCAACATGTAATAAGGACACATGCTCCACTATGTTCATAGCAGCCTTATTTATAATAGCCGGAAACTGGAAACAACCCATATGTCCTTCAACAGAGGAATGGATACAGAAAATGTAGTACATCTACACAATGGAGTACTACTCAGCTATTGAAAACAATAAATTTGTGAAATTCATTGGGAAATGGATGGACCTGGAGAATATCATCCTGAGTGAGGTAACCCAGTCACAAAAGAACACACATGGTATGCATTCTCTGATAAGTTGATATTTGCCCAGAATTTTGGAATACACAAAGTACAAACCACAAACCATAAGAAACTCAAGAAGAAGGAAGACCAAAGTGTGGATACTTCATTCCTTCTTAAAAGGGAGATCAAAATACCCATGGAAGGAGTTGTAGAGACTAAATATAGAACAGAGAATAAAGGAAGGACAATTCAGAGACTGCTCCACCTGGGAATCCTTCCCATATTCAATTACCAATTCTAGACACTATTGTGGATGCCAGTACGTGCTAGATGACAGGAGCCTGATATAGTTGTCTCTTGAGAGGCTCTGACAGTTCCCCACAAATACAGAAGTAGAGGCTCACAGCCATCCATTGGACTGTGTACAGGGTCCCCAATGAAGGAGTTAGAGAAAGGACCCAAGGAGCTGAAGCATTTGCAGCCCCTTTGGATGAACAACAATATGAACTAACTAGTACCCTCAGAGCTACCAGAGACTAAACAACCAAGGACTATACATGGTGGGACTGATTGTTCTGGCATCATGTGTGTAGTAGATGATTGCAAAGTTGAGCATCAATGGAAGGAGAGGCCTTTGGGCCTGGGAAGGTTCTGTGCCCCAGTTTAGGGGAATGCCAGGTCCAATAAGTGGGAGAGGGAGGGGTGGCAAGCAGGGGGGGGTGGAGGCAACAGGGGGTTGTTATTGTTGTTTTTTGGGGTTTTCTTGGTCTTTTTTTGGAGGGGAAACTTGGAAAGGGGGAATCATATGACATGTAAATAAAGAGAATATCTAATAAAAATATAATAAAAAAGAAATTGTTGAAACACAAAATGATTGAGGAAAGAATAAGAAAATCCTATATATTTGGATATGAGTTTGTCTTAGGAGAGTCTTAATCAACAATTAGCATTAGTATTTATATTCTGTTGGTGACTCTGAAGATATAACAGAGAGAGTCCTTATTATGCCCCTGGCCTTATTGGATAAATAAAATTATAGGGTGGATCAAGAGGTGTTGTGTGTGTAGGTAGAAGTAAATGATAATTTAGAAGTAGGAGCTGCTATGCTCGATATGTGTTTCTGGGAAAATTCTTTTCCTCTATTGTGTATTTGTGGTTAGATTCCTAGAAAACTGCAGGTTTATAATCGGAACTAAAGTCTTTAAACATTGCTTCAGTGTGTGTTGCCATGCTTTTGGAGGTGGTTAAGGATTGTTCAAGAAGGCAAGCCATAATGCCAATGGAATGCAAAGCACTATGCAGTACTCCTTAATGGTATCTCCTTCTGTTCTTGCCTCTAGATTTCTTACTTGATTACTGACATAAGTTCCCCCACAGATGGACAATCATGCTACATATCTGCTACTGTGGTATGTTATTCCAGAATTAAGCCTGTGATGTTCCAAGTGTGTATAGACATACAATTCAGTAGTTGTCCTTGTTGGTGAGCTATGCAGATGATGCCTTCCCATTGCATCTTCATTTTACCAGGATTTTTCTGGTCACACACAGATCCTGCACTATCTCTGTTACTTTCCCAGAGAACTAAGATATCCATTATACTGCCACACTCTAAGGCTTAGCTCTGTATGCAGATTTCTCTTAACAACTTTGACTGAATAGCTTTCCTGGATCTCTCCTGTCTAAATATCCACACAACTTAAGGCATGAGTCCTATCATGCAGATTCTTCATCTAACTTTCTCAGATTTTTTTATCTAGCCTCCAGACTCCTTTGCCATCTGTGCACTGAGAGTCCTATTTCTTATAGACAGGGCACATTCCAGGTTTGCAGGAAGAGGTATACAGAAGTATATTTTTATTTTTTTGCATTTTGTTTTACTGTTATGTCAATGTTTTCTATGGTGTCTTCTACCCCTGAGTGTAGCTGCCTGCAGCCACACCAAAAAATTGTGGGTGTTCAAGGTAGAGGAACAGATAATAAGGCTATCCATGTTTAAATAACTATAAATATAATCTATAAGTCTAATCCCAAATACCCAGATTTTACCTGAATACACGAACAGGCGTAAACATTAGACCAGGTGCTGAAACACCTTAGCCTAGAAATCTTTATTAGGAGAAGCCAGCATGGCCAGAGAGAGAGAGAGAGAGAGAGAGGTACAGGGGTACTTAATGATGGGGTAAACCCCTCCCACAAGTCTGTGATCAACAGCTAATCAGAAAGACTCTAGGGCCTGCAGAGGTGGAGCCTCAGGCAGGGGAGGCATTGAGGCATGGTCTGAGGTCACGTATCTCAGGGAGGCAGCAGGAGTGGGTGGAGTCCACAACGCACATCAGGTAGCTGAGTAGTGGGTGGAGTCCACAGCGCACACCGGGGAGGCAGCCACAGTGGGCGGAGTCTACACCTGAGATTCTCTAGCTCTTGTATTCTGTTGGTAATGCTTACATCTATGACTCCTGATTTCTTTCCTAGGGTTTGTATCTCCAGGGTTGTTTCTCTTTCTGATTTCTATATCCTTTCTATTTCCATTTTTAGATTGTGGATGGTTTTGTTCATTAACTTCACCTGTTTGATTGTGTTCTCCTGTAGTTCTTTAAGGGATTTTTGTGTTTCCTCTTTAAAGGCTTCTAGCTGTTTACCTGTGTTCTACTGTACTTCTTTATGTCTTTCTTAAAGTCCTGTATCATCACCATGAGAAGTGATTTTAGATATGAATCTTGCATTTTCTGTGTGATAGTGTATCTAGGACTTTCTATGGTGGGAGAATTGGGTTCTGATGATGCCAAGTAACCTTGGTTTGTGTTGTTTATTTCTTATGCTTGTCACCCCCACCAACTTCTGGTTATATCTAGTGCTACCTGCCCTTGTTAAATCTAACTGGAGCCTGCCCTTACTGTGATCCTGGTTGAGTCAGGACTCCTCAGAGTCAAGGTGTCTCTGTGTTCCTGTGATTCTCATGATAGTGTGGAGTACCAAGATTTGGGAGGGAGTTCTGTGTAGTAGAAGATGGGAAGACAAGGTACTTCTTGAGTGCAAAGCATTGTATAGTGCTTCTTAGTGGTATCTCCTTTTCTTGCATCTATGTTTCTTACTGGCTTCCTGATCTGAGTTCTCACAGTAATGGGCAGTTAATTCCTGTACTGCTTACTAAGGCAAGCTTTCCCAGAATGAAACCCCACTGTGCCTCCCTATATTTGGAGACATACAGGTCAGCCATTTTCTATTTTTGGTGAACTCTACAGAAGTTCCCCCTTCCCATGGCATCCTCACTGTGCTAGGACAATTCTGGTCACAAAGATCCTGCACTATTTCTTTTGAATTCCTGGAGAACCCATACTACTCATACATTGTAGGGTCTAAAAATGGATGCAGATTTCTATAAACATCTTCACCTGAATAGTATCAGTGAATCTCTTCTGTCCACACCATGAATACAACACCTTGTATTGATCACATCATGAAGCATTAGCTTATAATTTCTTTAATTGATTGTCTAGACCCTGCATCATTTCCTGTTTCTATATTCTCAGTCCTGTTTATGATGGGCAAGTAGCAAAACCATTATGCATGAAGAGATCTACTTGGACTTCTAGTTCCCTCCTTACCTCCTATGCTTGGCTTCCCTCATCCATTCCTGGAACCAATTTTCTGCTGAGTTCACTAAGTAATGAGTCCATTATAGTAATTTGCATTGGTGGAAGACTTCTCTAAACATCTACAGATTACACAAGGTTATGCTTTTAAGGGCAAATCTAAACAGTGCCCTCCAGTGACATCTCCTACTCACAGTCCTCCCCTTGGTCACATAGCAGCTGCACTGGATTTCCCTGTTTAGAATTCCCAAGCCAAACCTCAATTCTGCTGTGTCCACCTTTCCAGACAGTACTTCTCCAGACCTATCTGCTGTACTTCCAGTACTGACCCACTATTGACTGACATTGAAACTCTCAGAATGTTTGTCTGGATTCAATTAACCACAGAATCTTCCATCATGTTTTCATCAGATTCAGTACCATACTGCCACATCCTTCTTCCAGATGTGAAGAGCCTGACAATGATGGTCTGTGTTGTGGTAACTTCACACATTCCAGAATCATCTGAGAAGTAGAAACCTCAATTTAATCCACTTATCCAAGAAATGATCTATAGAAAAGCCTGTTGAGAGCTCCCTTGACTACTGATTCTTAAGGTAGTTTGGAGCCCTCTCTGAGTGTTGCCCCCTTTGGGAAGTGGTTTTGGGCTGTACAATAAGGAAAGCTGAGGTACATATTGAATGAAAAGCATTATCTTATATTCGTTAGTGTTATCTGCTTTTATTCTTGCCTCTAGATTTCTTCCTAGACTCATGACATTGGTTCTCACAGTGATGGAGTGTATATGTCCTGCCCTGCAGATTTCCAGATTAAAGCCCAACAGTGTTATTCCAAGTATGGGTATACATTTGGCTCATCCATTTTCTCTTGTTGGGGAGCTCTCATGACTCTCCATTTCCAGTTCTCTTGTCACTGTGCCAGGTTATTTATAGTCACACACATTTTGTACTGTCTCTTAAATTCCTGGAGAACCAAGATATCCTTTACACTCATATATGCTAAGGCATAGTTTTGAGTGTAGACTATTCTCAACATTTTTTTCTTGAAGAGCATCACTGTATCTTTCCAATCCATATGATGAACACAATCTCACCCTATTTCCTAATATACAGGTTGTAAATCTAAGTTTTTCATTTGGTTATCTATTCTCCAGTGTCCTGTGTCATCTGTTTGCTTATTACTCTTTTTCATGGATAGTGCAGGTACCAAGTTTACATAATGAGTTCTAAAGTCCTTTGCCTTCCAGTGTTTTCATCACCATTTTGTGTTTTGCTTGAGTTATGCAGTGCTGTACAGAGTTTCCTGGTGAGTTTCCCAGTAGTGAGTCCACAAACAGTCATAATTGAAAAATTGTACTAGCTAAGTATGTGCAGATTACACATGCTGTTCCTTAATGGGCAAGCCTGAACATGAACCTGGCACTCTATTGCCATCTCCTAACACCAGCCCTCCCCCATGTCCTAGACCACATGTGCTGTATTTCTCTGTTTATTAATGACTAATAGTCACCACATTCTTCTCTGTGCAATCTCCCTGACAATGCATGTGTTTCGTCTAGTTATCATCAGCCATTGTTGAAATTATATTACTTTTGTGTCCCATCTCTAATTCTTGTCACAAAAGTCCTTGTCCTTGGATGTACTTAGGGATTATTCCCATGACCAAGACTGACTGTCAATTTTATACTCTAAAGTCTACCTCTGTTTTCAAAGGTCTATTATACTGGCCTTATCTGTTGAGCTCCATTCATTCAGGACTATCATTGGATAGTTATCTATTGTCAAGGTGGCTCTACACCAATTTTCATGGCAGGTTCTGCAAGATCCAAGATCACATGTCCAGGAAATTTTTCAAGCCAATACCATTTAAACACTCTGATTTTACTCTTCAATTCTGCAGACTCTTAACTACCATTCACATCTTCTCACTCCCACACCTATCTACTGTCCTGAAGCACAGGTAAGAGTTTTCTCTGATAGTTACACCCAAAATAGCACCCATTAGCCATTTACGAAATCTAGAAATAGATCTTGATGTTCTGATGTAAGATTGGCTTTTCTTAGAAGCATTCTCCTGGAGCTTGGGTACCAGTCACTACCAGTCCTAAACCAGGTCATACATCTCCTATAATGTGTTCTCAAGTTCAATTCCCAGAAACAAGCATAGTATTGTGGGTCTTATTGTCGGTGGTTTCCCACAGAGATCTCTGGCCCAGCTTGGTTTGGGGGAGCCCTTGTGCATAGAATCAAGCAAGCATGGATGGGGCATCTCTGCCCTGTCTTTCAAGATGCTCTGTTTCTCCGTGTTGCCCTGCACTGAGTCGGGTTAGGCTGGGCCGTCAGGCCGACTAGTCTGTGAGGAGTGCGGAGCAGCTTCAGGCCACGTTTCGGAAGAGCAGACCTCTTCCCAAGTGTTACAGCTCTAGAACAAAAGGCTCAGACCACGGAGTAGATCTTTCACAAGCTTTACTTCCCTGGATACCATACATATATATAGTTTTGGGGGAATCATTCAGATTTCGGCAGCAGATATCTCTCATTGGTTTGACTTGAAAATCTTTATTTGCATGTAAGAGGGTTTGACTAATACTACACATCTCTCCTGCTGGGGTCATTGTGGGGGGTTGGGTTGAAATCTGAGCCTTTAGTCTCAGGAGCAATTCACCGAATGCCTGCCGTCCCTGTGAGCAGATTCTCAGTGGGTCTCCGGGGTTTCAAGGTGGTTCAGCTCTACTGGACTCTGGCTGTCAGAATTGCCCATTGCCCCACATATTATCACCATCTCAACTTTTCATGTTCTTAACCTAGATTCACAGGTTTCATAGCAGTTTTGACAGATCACAAGACCTGGAAAATCATCCTCGATCTATAGCCCATGCTTCAGCTGCTCCAGGGTCCAGCTTCAGATGGTCAAAATGTACAACAGTTTTGCCTTGTGACATCCAGAGCGACTTCATTGTCCATAATCTACCACTTCTATAAAATTCCTACCCTTGCGTTTTGAATATAAATTGTCTTGCAGTCCCATAGGAGGAGCAGCAATATGAACTAACCAGTACCCCTAGAACTCCCAGGGACTAAATTACCAACCAATGAGTATATATGTTGGAACTCATGGCTTCAGCTGCATATGTAGCAGAGTATGGCCTAGTATGGTCATCAATGGGTGGAGAGGCTGTTGGTCCTGAGAAGGCTGTATGCCCAAGTATAGAGGAATTCCAGGGCCAGGAAGCAGGAGAGGGTGGGTTGGTGATCAAGGAGAGGAAACAGGGACTAGGGATTTTTTGGAGGGGAAACCAGGAAAGGGGACAACATTTAAAATGTTAATAAAGAAAATATCTCATTAAAAGAATAAATTAAAAAATTCATAAAAAATTGTTTTTGCCAATTCTCTAATCCCACATGTGCTTCTGAATGAACACCTTTCTTGTCATATTTGCCCTGTGAGCTTAAAGGAATTATGAGAGAAGCTTCTCCATCCTTCTACACATAGTTCATTCAAATAGTTGCTGAAGACTCTCCTATCCGTTTCTAAATGATAACCTGACTTTACCTATTTATCTCCCCATAGCATCCTCATACAATCTCATAAGTACTCTGAGAGCCTAATCTCTGGTCAATAAGCTGAGTGACAATTTTCAAAAGATTATTAAGGAAATAAAAAATACCCACATGATCTCAACATCTCAGCTTCTAGCTATTGTTGCATAATTGTATTATTTGTTTAAACTGTGAGTGTTCCAGGTCCTATGTGCCAGCACCATCCCTACACTGTTAAGCATAGCTACATATATGAAACTTCTGCAGACTTTCCTGAGCCAAGCACAAATGTGCTATCTCCAATGTCCAACGACAATCTCTGCTTGCATTTTCAGGTATGGGCGAGAAACTACCAAGAATTCCCCAATTTCACATAAAGACACACATGAGACCTTCATATTTTAAGGTTGGACATTGGTAATCAGTCTCAGGAGCAAGCCATTGTCCACATAAGTGACTAGACACTGGGAGTTTGTTTTAGGAATGTAATTTAATGCTTTAGCAAGTGAGAACCAATGGGAAAGGGCAAAACCTCACAGCAATTCTAAAGTTGCTAGAATGTCCTTGAGCGAAATCACATCTTGTAAAGTAAAACCTTTAGTTGAGTCTGGCATTCAATTCAGACATTTAGTCTATTTGCTCAGGGAAAGAATGGGGATGGGATGCTATGAGTGCAGATGTGATTCTTGAGAAGTAGGTGTGAATTTTAATCTGGATCCTCAGGCAGAAGCAGGAGATTTTGAGCTGCAATAAGCATAGCATGAGCATGTGAGATCTCAAAGACTACTTCAAAATGATCCACTTTTCCAACAAGTCCACACCTACTCCAAGAATGATAGCCCTGCTAATAGTTTCAACCACTGGTTACACAGAATTCAAGTCTATGAATCTAATTGGGCCAACACTCTTCACTCCAACATAGCTGGCTTTCCCTGATAAATTCCACAGATACAATCTCTATGCATCATATGCACTAAACAAGCCTGATTGTATATACCCAGAACTCTCATCAGACAAGACAAGTGGACTGATCCTAACCTAACTAGACAGAGTCATTCCTGTTGTCCAAGAATTAAATCTCATTGTAATTCATCAACTGCATTATCATTCATTTCCTGGTCATGTCTGGAACCATGCTTGCCTGGTCCATTGCTACATTGCCAAGTTATAATACTGTGGGGAAAGAAAATGACCAGATTTGTGTGTTGATATTCCTTCCAGTTTCATGGCTATATTCCATAGCCATGCTGTGGTGATAGAAAATCTTCCCTGGACTGTGATATTGAGTACCTAGAGAACTAACTGCCACAGGTTGTCTACATTCTGAGACCTACTTCCTGAGTTAACCATTATTCAGCACATTGGGCCAATGAGTTGTGAATATTATTTTCTCTCAGAGAAACGCCTACATTTCCAGGCCTAGGTGTGGTCACAGAGGGGCTTTACCTGGCTATTGCCTCAAGACCAAATATAGCTATATAGAGAGCTATATATAAAGAAAATGAAATGGTAAAATGTACAGGTAAATGGAGTGACCTGGAAATTATATTGAGTGAGGTGACTCAGGCTCAGAAAATCAAATATTTCAGGTTCTATCTTGTATGTGCATAATTTTTCTATTTTTATATATGTACATGTATGTAAGAAAGACTAGGTGACTAAATGATATAAAAAATCTTGTTCACCGCACAATTTTTGGAAAATTACACTTAGTGTTCAAAATTAGTACATGCTCATTACATAAAATTTAGACAAATAATGAAAGCAAAATAAGAAAGCACACCAGGTATGGTAGCTCCTGTCTGTTATCCTAGCATGTTTATTCTTTAGCAATAGAATGATATATTTGAAGCCAGCATGGGCTACACAGAATGACCTTATCTCAGGGAAAAAGGAAGGAAGGAAGGAAGGAAAGAAGGAAGGAAGGAAGTAAAGAAGGAAGGAAGTAAAGAAGGAAGGAATACAAAGGGAAGTGAAAGAAAGAAAGAAAGAAAAGAGAAAGAAAGGAAGGAAGAAAAAGTAGAGTGAAACAAATAGAAAATAATTAACTAAAATGCAAGTAAATGGGCATTTCTTTCTTTTGAAAGAATTCCTTCCTTCTTCCTTCATGTCTTATCTTTCCTTCCTTCTTTCTTTCTTTTCTTTTTTTCAAGGCAAGGTACCTCTATTTATCCATGGCCATAAAAGGACAGATTATGTATACCAGGATGGCCTCATATATTGGAATACTTCTTTATTTCCCTCTTGGGTGCTGGGGTTAAAGGTCTATGCCACTATCCCTAGATGAGGATCTTTCAATAAAAATAATTTTTATTTGTATGTTATGTATATAGAAGCTTTAAATGAGGGTGTGTGCATGCAGTGCCTGAAGAATCCTAAAGAAGACATAAAATACCCTGGGACTGGAGTTACAGATAAGTGTAAGCCTTGCATTCTGTTTCTCAGATTCTTATGCTTGCCTCTAGCCATCTGGTTATCTCTGGTGTTACTTGGTCTTGCTGTTGCTGACTGGAGCTTGTTTTTCTTGTGTGCCTGTGAGCCTGTAATCTTATGTGTGTCAGCATACTGGGGGAGTCCAGCTCTTTCTGAGCAGGATTTGGGTATAGAAGAATATGGAACAGTCTTAGCTTCTGAGTACAGATGGAGACTGGAAGTCCTCTTGTGTCACTTTAAGCATATTATTTATCTTCTAATGAAAGTCCACTATCATCTTCGTGAGATGGTATTTTAGGTCAGACTCTAGCTTTTCTGGTGTGTTAGAGTATCCAGGGCTTGCTGTGTTGGGAGAACTTGGTCAGTATGGTGCCACATGGCATTGGTTTCTGTTGATTATCTGTAGGTGCTTGTCTCTTGCCACCTTGTTATCTCTGTTAACTGTGGTTTTGTCTTCTACTTGAGCCTGTACCTCCTTGTAAGAAGGTGCATCTCTGTGAAGTAGGGTAGGGCAGGTGTTCTGGGAGTCAAATAGTGCTGTCTCTAGTAAGGGTGACCCTTCTATTTCGACCTTTCCGTATTTAGAGCAGGTCCCCTGTGTCACTGCTTATGGAAGATCTCCTGTGACCCTGGTTACCACACACTACTTCCTGGGAGACAGGTTGTCACTGGTTGTGGGAGGAAAGCTGGAGCACACAATCTGACATGGGAAGAGTTATATACCAGAAGGAAGATGTGTCTCCACAGGTAGAGTAGAAATATCAAGCTACAGTTGGCCTCCATGGTAGTCCCATCTATGGCAGGTATTAGAGTGGGGTTTCTCATCAGTGACCTTGGTTATAGCAGACTCCCTGAGTGTCAGGCTGTTTCTAGGTGTATGACCAGTGCATATTTGCTGACGGTAAGGAAGATTTCCCAGAAAATATTTGTAAGAAAAGCTTAGAAGAAAAATTTCTTAAGTCATGACATCAAGGTACAAGAAGGAAACTGTACACAACATACATTGACCATGAAAAGTAGTCCCCTAAACACATAATAATTAAAACACTGTGTCTATTTAACTTCTCCCTTCTAAATGAGATTCAAGCATCCTTCTTTAGGCCTTTCTTACTGTTTTCTCATTGGAATGTAGCACAGATACTGTAATTTATGGCTAATATCCACTTATAACTGACTATATAGCAGCATTGTCCATTTACCTCTGGGTTGCCCCCTTCATGATAATATTTCTAATTCAATCCATTTATTTCTATGTTTATGATATCCTTTTTAAAAAAAGTATTATTACTTTTATTTTTTATACTCAACTCACTCCTCCTCTCCTGGTCCACCCTCCTGCATTTTCTCATCTCACCTGTCTTCCCCCCTGTCTTCAAGGGGATATCCCTCTGCCATGTTTCTCCATTCCAAGGTGCCTCAAGTATCTTGAGGTTTAGGTGTGTCACATCCCACTGAGGAGAGACTTGGCAGTCCTCTGTTATATATGTGTCAAGAACCTTGGACTGCGGTTTTTATGCTGCATTATTGGTGTCTCAGTGTCTGAGAGATCTCAGGGGTGTGGGTTAGGTGAAATTTCTAGTCTTCCTATGGGATCGCCCTCCTTCTCAGCTTCTTGAATTCTCTCCCTATTTCAACCACAGTGGTCTCCAACTTCAGTCAAATGTTTGAGTGTAAGTATCTGCTTCTTTCTCAATCAGCTGTTTCATGGGCTTCTCAGAGGACAGACATGCTGTAAATACATCACAACATCAGTAATAATAATTCATTCATGCCTTCTTGTCAAGGGAGTACAGATTTCCAATGGTTGAAAATAATGTGTTTTATCATCATGGAAATGTGTTAATAGTGTAGATAAAATTAGGTGGAACTACACCTAAATGTTCAAATCTGTAATCTTGATAAAAGTTAAGAATATTTTTAAAAATATACTGAACACATTTTTGCTCATAACATCTGAGCTCAAGTATAAAAATATTAAAATAATTTCAGAAAAAACTTTCTTTTTTTTGACAGAAGAGTACATTTTTAGGTCTGAAAATCCTGGTTCTCACTCTGTAGACCAGACTAGTCTCAATCTCACATATATACATCTGCTCTGCTTCCTTAATTCTAAGTGTGTATGCTTCCACACCTGGCTAATAGTTTAAGTATGGTGAATTAGATATGAAGGCCTTTACATTGTACATAAAATCTATTAGTTATTTAAAATATATGAAATGGAATCTGGAAAATGTAGGGTACTTATCAAGTATGCACAAAGTCCTGAGTTCAATCTCCAGTGTTACATGAACCCAGCCTAAGGGTATACATCTGTAATCCTAGAACTCTGGAGGTAAAGGCAGGTAGACCAGTTTAAGTGTATCTTTAAAAAAATACTTTATTTTGTGTATTTAGATACTTTGCCTTCATGTATGTATATGTAGCATGTGTATGCCCTGGAACTGAAATTGTAGAGTGTTGAGAGCCACCATGTGAGTGCTAAGAATTGTATCCAGTTTCTTTGAAGGAATAACCAGTGCCCTTTTGAACATACACATATAAATACATACATAAATAAAATTTATATATTAATAATACAAGAATAATATGAGATAAAAAATATTACCTAATAAATATACAATGTTCTAATTATATATATATATATGTACATAATACAAAATTATAAACTTCTAAATACATGAACATAACATTCTCATTATTCAAAATGCTATTTGTATGTATTTTGATTTCTTGTGGTTTTCTGTAATGGTATCTGCCTGATATAAAGAGAAGTTTTCTTTTTGAAGTGTGAGGAATGTATTTACTTATCTGTTGGTAAAATCACAAATGTTTATGAGCTTTTGTTAGGAATTATACAAGATTAGTAAATCAGTGCTTGTAAATTCCTCCTAAGATCTATGATGTATTTTCACCAACCCTGCATAGTTAGCTAAATTATGAAAGAAGAAATTATGAATACAAAATAAATTTTCATTTTTGGGGTACTTTACATGATGGGCCTATGATTTCATGTGGAAAAATTGAGAACAGATCTATAAATATAAGGGATAGCACACATGGTTTTCATGTATTGATGAAAATATTATCAATTGCCTTTATTATTAAAATTTACAAAATTAACTACAAATAAATCAAGCATCATAATGTGAGGCTTGAAGCTCTGAGACAGACATGGAGATTCACGCCATTGAACTCAGGAAGCAGAGTGAGGTGGTCATCTGAATTCATGGCAAGCCTGGGATACGGAGCAAGTTCTTGGACTGCCAGGGCTTCACAGAGGAACTTGTGTCTTGAGAAATCAAAAAGAGAAGAAAACAACAACAGCAACAAAAACCATGTAACTCTGAATCTGTGAGAGGGAAAATTTGACAAAATAATTCAAAGTCTGGGAGTAGGAAAGGACTTTCTGAATACAAATTTAGATACTCAGGAAACAATACCAAAAATCAACAAAAGAGACCTCATGAAATTAAAAATCTTCAGAACCATAAAGGAGACAATTTATTGAATGGAGATATGACTACAAAATAGGAAAAAAAATTGCCAGTACAATATCTGGCAGAGCATGAATATTCAGACTTACTAAGATTTCATGACACTAAGATTTCATGACACTAAAAATCAAGAAAATAGCCCAATGACAAATGAATGAAATGACTGAACAGAGAATTGTCAGAAGAAATAAAAAATGACTGATAAATATTTTTAAATGAGTTCATTTTTTTAGTCATGGGAGAAATGCAAATTAAAATCCCAAATCATGTAGTCAAGAAAACAAATGAAAAAACAATGTGGTCAAGTGAGTTTGGAAAGAGCAAGTTATAGTGGGAATGTAAACTGGTGCTTTACTAGGAAAATCAATGTACAAGTTTCTTAAAATCAAATGAAAATAAAGAATTACCATATAGCCAAGCCAATTTCACTCCTTGAAATGTACACAGCTATTTTTGACTTTTCAATGAAAATCACAATTTATTAACATTGATTTTAAGCACACTGATTAATAAATTATTGAAATAAACAAAATGATTGAGAAAAACTTATAAATTTGGATATGGGCTTGTCTTTGAAGATTCTTAATCAAGCCTTAATCTTATTATTTATATTCTGTTGGTGACTCTGAAGTTATAATAAAGAGAGTCCTTATTAAACTCCCTCTGGCCTTATTGGATAAATAATATTATAGGGTGGATCAGGAGGTGTTGTGTGTGTAGTTAGATATATAATAGATGATAATGTAGAAGTAGGAGCTCTATGCTTGATATATGGTTCTGGGAAAATAATTTTCCTCTATTGTGTATTTGTGGTTAGATTCCTAGAAAACTGCAGTTTATAATTGGAACTAAGAACTTTAAACATTGCTTCTGATTGTGTTAAATTCCTGATTCTCAGCTGGTTGAAATTTTCAAGTACATACTGGAATCAGAAGCTCTGTTCCCTTTTGTGTTACCATGTTTCCCCAACTTACTAGCCTGCTTTGACCAGATATGTCTTTTAACCATGAATATTTTAGATCACAGTGATAGATACTAAATTGGAGCAAATATAAACATATTCCAACAGTGGATTGAGTACAGAGATTTTATTGCTTCTCTATTTGTAAAATGTAGGAAATGAAATGAGCCTAAATTTCCATCAGCTGATGAGTGGATAAAGAAAATATGGTCCAACCCACCACAATGGAATTCATTGCTCCCAGAAAGAAAATGAAATGATAAAATATACAGGAAAGTGGAGGGACCTGAAAATATATTAAGTGAGGTGACTCAGGTTCAGAAAGTCAAATACTGTACCTTCTCTCTTGTATATGCACACTCTGCTCTATATTTATATATGTAACATATGCGAGAGGGTGTATGAAATGATATAAACCTTCTTTTTGCACAATTTGTACAAAATTAGGCTTAATATTCAAAATTAGTACATACTCATTACATGAAATTTAGAGAAATAATGAAAGCAGAACAAGAGAGTACCCCAGTAGTGGTAGCTCAGGCCTGTTATCCTAGTATGTTTAGCAAGAGGATTATGTATTTGAGGCCAGCCTGGGCTACACAGAATGTCCTTATCTCAGGAATAAATGAAAGGAACGAAGGAAGTTAGGAAGGAAGGAAGGAAGGAAGGAAGGAAGGAAGGAAGGAAGGAAGGAAGGAAGGAAGGAAGTAAAAATAAAGAAAGAAAGAAATGAGTTATGGAAAGAAAAAGTTATCATATAATTTCATTGAATCATACTATTAATTCAATACTATCACATACTGCTTGGAAGGAATGTTTGGATCAGGGCTCAGCAGATTTCTCATAAGACAGTTTTTCTGCTGTTGGGATGTAAATATTGGATTCTCTTATGATACTTGATTATTGCTTTGCTTTTAAAACCTATAAATCAAATTCTTTATTACTACAAACAGGCAGTTGTTTATTTCGTAATGACTAACATGGATTTTCAACTTCACTGGATCTGGAAATAGTTAAAATGCAAGATATTGAGCATTCCTTTCCTGTAAAAGTCTCCCTCCCTCCTTTCCTTCCTTCCTTCCTTCCTTCCTTCCTTCCTTCCTTCCTTCCTTCCTTCCTTCTTCCCTTCCTTCCTTCCTTCCATTCTTCCCTTCTTTCCTTCCTCCCTTCCTTTCTTTTTTCTTTCCTTCCTTCTTCCCTTCCTTTCTTTCTTCCTTCTTTCCTTCTTTCCAACCTTCCTCCCTTCCTTCCTTCCTTCATTTTCTCCTTCCTTCCTTCCTTCCTTCCTTCCTTCCTTCCTTCCTTCCTTCCTTCCTTTCTTTATTTTCTTTAAGACAGGGTTTCTCTTGGTAGCCCTAGCTCTACGAAAACAGACTATGCAGACTGTGCTGTCCTCAAACCCAGAGGTCCTCCTTTCTCTTCCTCTTTGGTCCTGGGGTAAAAGGTCTATGCTATTATCCCTAGATGAGACTTTTTCAATAAAAATAGCATTCATTTTTCATATTGTGTATATGGATACTTTAAATGAGTATGTATACATGCAGTGCCTGCAGAAGCCAAAAGAAGACTTCAAATTCCCTGGGATTGGAGTTACAGTTAACTGTGAGCTGATGGGTGGGTGTTTCAAATTGAACCCAGGTTCTCTAGTACAGTAGCCAGTAAACTTAACAGCTAAACAATCTCTACTGCCACATTTTATTGATCAGATGATTTGAAGCAAGAAAACTCATCTGAATTTTGAGTAGCACCTTATGGTGCCAATACAGATAAAACACTGCAGAAGAAATTTTTGTCTTTTGCCTGCTTCTTGTCTTCACTCTCCCTATGCAATTCCATCAATTCTGTTTCTGCAACATTACATTTTTGATGTTAGAGACGGGATCATTGGAGATCCAATGTAGAATGAAGACCAACTTCTCTCCAGGAATCTTCCAGGCCTTTAGTGAGAGATTGGTAATGTTGAGATATCCAGCCTTGTGGACTGAGAAATTACCAGATTCTCTGCCTCTCCACCATAAGACGGCTGCTGTTGAATTACTCAGACTATATCTTATAAGTTAATCTATTCATGCTGTTCATATATGCATGTAAACATATAAACACACTGAATCAATTCTGTTCCTTTAGAGATCCCTGACTAATGCAAATGCTTTAAAAACATTGTTTCTCTTTTTCTTCCCATCCATTTCCCACATCTTTCCTCTTCTTTACTACCATAAAAGCATTTTATGTACTTATCCTGGTAAACCTGTATAAATATTTGTATAGTATAAATTCTGAAAAGTTCAGTAGCTACAAATACTATAAATATAATAGCTATTTTAATTGTCACATGTCACATCATCCTTCAAAAATCCTTTACTTTATATTTCCCCAATATATCTGAGAACTCACTTCCTAATCCTTCATCTTCAACTGCATCAAAGCCAGAAGAGGTTGTCAGTTCCTCTGGAGCTGGATTTATAGGTATTGTGAGCAGCCTGATGTTAGTGCTGGTAACCAAATTTGTGTCCTCTGAAAGAACATTACATACTCTTACCCTCTTAGCCACCTCTCTAATATCCTAAATAAAAATATTTGAGTACATGGTGTATACATGTGTGTGCTTGTGCATGTATGTGTGTGTGCATGGGTGCTTGCATGTGTGTGTGAATGCTTCCGTACATGCATGCAAGCTTGCATGTTCCCGTGTGTGTGTGTGTGTGTGTGTGTGTGTGTGTGTGTTAGGGGTTTGAAACTAAAGATATATTCACAAAGGGCAAGTGCTTTCTTAGGGACTGCCTATACTCACATCCCTATTTCTGTGAGAGGGATAATCTATGTCTTAAATTTTTATTTGTTTCATGATTGTCAGTGAGTTGTACATTTAAGGCTTGTAGGTTTTGTCTGGTAGGCAGGAGGCAGTTTCTGAGTAACAGGAGTGCCTCTACTTTATGTCCCTTCATATGTTAATGGTCTACACATCATGGCACTGGCTTACTATGCCAACCCTATGGCTGACCAACAAGACTACTTCAAACTTGCTGAGAACAAAACTAGGGGTTTTTTTTTCAAGAGCAGTACATTTTCTTACTACCTCACTCCATCACCCAAACCAAGCTATACATAATGACCTGTAAGTCTGGCTCCATAGGGCCAAGAAACTGCAGCAGTGTCTGATCAAGATTCTGCCAGTGACAGAGAAACAAATTCATTCAGGGAGAATCTGCAGCTGTTTCCCAGCTCCAGCAGGTTTCTTGTGCTCTCTATCCATTCTTTTATCTTAGTCTGTCTCTGGTACCAGTGTTCTAGGTACCTGTCTTAGTAAGGATTTTGCTGCTGTGAACAAACACCATGACCAAGGCAACTCTTATAAGGACAACATTTAATTGGGACTGGCTTACAAGTTCAAAGCTTCAGTCCATAATCATCAAGGTGGGACCATGGCAGTGTCTAGGCAGGCATGATGCAAGCAGAGCTGAGAGTCCTACCTCTTTGTCTGAATGCTGCTAGCAGAATACTGGCTTCCAGGCAGCTAGGATGAGGGTCTTAAAGCCAACACTCACAGTAACACACCTACACTAACAAGGCCACACCTACTCCAACAGAGTCACACCCTTTAATAGAGTCACTTCATGGGCTGAGCGTATACAAGCTACTAAAATTCACTCCCTGACCCCCATAGGTTTCTTCAAACAGACGAGTCTATGGAGGGTGTACATAAACACAGATTAATGCAAAATAAATATTGTCCATCTTCCAACATCCCATAGTCTATAGCAGTCTTAACAATGTTAAAAGTCCAAAGTTCAAAGTCTCTTCTGAGTTTCATCCAATCACTTAACTAAAATCAGTAAATCAATCAGAAAACCGACTTGGCAAAGACCAAACTCTGCATCTCTGTCTGAGGTTAAAGTAATCTTTTGATATCCCACTCCTTTATAACCTTTATTGAATGCCACAGCCTTCTGTCTCCTGGGCTTGTTCCATTCCTTATTAGTAGCTTTCCTCAGCAGATATCCCACAGCTCTGGCATCTCAAACATCTTGGGGCCTTAAAGGCAACTCCCATGGTACAGCTTCTTTTTCCATTGTCTGGGATCCACATATGATCTTCTGAACTGTTTCAAAGGGCTAGCATCAAACCTCTAACTCTGCCTTCTGTAGCACTCTAAGCTTAGGTTGATCTACTCCCTGTTTCTTATGATCATTCCATGGTACTGGCACCTCCAGTATGCTTGGGTCTTCTGCTGCAACTAGGCTTCAACAATAGCCTCTCATAGACTCTATTCATGGTGCCAAGCCTCAACTACTTGCATGACTCTTTCAGTCCTGGACTGTCAATTGCAAGTTGGGCTACATCGTGAACAATAGTCTTCCATATCCTCTCACATGCCAAGTCTCAACTGTTCTTCATAATGCCTTCATGCCTTCAAAACCAGTACCATCTGGATGAGTATTACACATTACCAAGAACAGCTGTAGCATCAGATACAACATTGCCTATCTCTGGAACACAGCTTCTTTGTTCTCTCAGGGAACATTACTCAGAATATTTCACCACAGTGATGCTGGTGTCTTCTTAATCATTACTAATTTCTTGGCTCCAGTTAACCAGCATCAATTTCCCAGTAGTCTCTGAAAAGCCCGAGCCACAAGAACAAAGCTGCCGAGTTCTGCTCACTGGGGCTGGTGCATGGCTCTCTTATTCTATTGAATTATCATCAGGTTTCTCTTTTCAGAATCCTTCATTGCCTAAACATCTCTGTCCTGAAATTTACTCTCTAGACTGACTTTCAGCTCAGAGTTCAGAATGTCTGTCTCCTAAGCACTGGGATTAATTGTGTGGTTCACCAAGCCTGGATATAAGTTTTTCTTCACCTAAAACTTGCTTTGCTCTAGGCTAGCCTTGAACTCAGAGATCTGTTTTTCTTTGCCTCCTGGCATTAAAGGCTTATACTACCATGCCTGGACCTAAATGTAGCTGAGTGGAATCTTGCCCCAAGATCACTACTCCCTTAATTCAATTTAATAACTTTGAACACAGGATTCTCCATTTCAATTCTTAGTGCCCCTTTAATACTCAGACTTTATATTTTATATGGTTTCTTTCTCACCTTGCTAAGCTTGTTTAAAATGCTCCTCCTGAGACCTAACCATAGAAGAAAGTCTATGATGGGCATGTCTGAGAATTCTCTGTCAATGCAGTTAATCAGTCTTTAACTTAGCCTCAGGCAGACTCTTCACACAAGGGCAAAAGTAGCCACATTCTTGACAAAAATAGAACAAAATAATCTCTATGGAATATATTGAAATTTTCCACTGAAACCTCTTGGGCCAGGTCTGCACTATTCAAATCACTCTCAGTAACAACATATTCCATGTTACTATTAGAATAGTCCATTAAGCCTCATTTAAAGCATTCCACTGCTTTCAATATCCAAAGTCCTCAAATCTACATTTTTCCAAACAAAAGCATGTGCAGGCCTATCACAACAGTATCCTACTACTGCTTCCAACAATTGCCTTAGTTAGGGTTTTACTGCTGTGAATAGACAACATAAATTAGGCAACACTTATAAGGACAACATTTAATTGGTGCTGGGTTACAGGATCAGAGCTTCAGACCATTATCATCAAGATAGGAGCATGACAGTGTTCAGATAGTCATGGTTTAGGCATTGATGAAAGATCTACATCTTCGCCTGAAGGCAGCTAGCAGAATACTGGCTTCCTGGCAGCTAGGATGAGGATTGTAATGTGACCCACAGTGACATACCTACTTCTATAGGTCCACACCCTCTAATGGTGCCACTCCCTTGGCCAAGCATATACAAACCACTGTAGTGCCCACACCATTACTGTTCCATGATACAACATTAATAGCTATGTGTATGCTAGTCATTGTCTATCTTGTGAACTTGTGAAGGGGGGCCGTCCAAACAGCAGAGAGGGTAAAGTAGGCCCCAGTAGTTCACTGACTCTACATTTATCATGGTTGACAGAAATAAAGTCTTGATGAACTGTGTAGCACCCAAAATCCACCTGTAAGAGAAGTAGGAGAACATCTAATGATGCAAAGACTCACACAATTACTCCATTTCTGCTGAGCAGATTCCTGGTATAAGCTTTAGGATTTCCATTACCACTGGGTGACATTTAGATTGAACCATGAAACCAGAGATAAACCAATTTTAGTCATTGGCCTAAGAGGTCTTTTCTAAACAGAGAAGTTAAATATATTGTAGATGGAAAATTATTGAGAAGCCTAATGGTAAGTTATGAGCCAATAGCATGTGCCTTGTAAACAAGAGACACAGTTAATATCCTTCAAGAAGGGCTTATGAGTGGAGAGGCTTCAGTGACCTTGAAGTTCTTAGTCCTCTGCTGATCTAATCTTCCAAATCAAAGGTTTCTCTATTTTTTTATTGCTCCTTGATTGTTCCTTTTACTTTTAAAAACAAAAATGATTTGTGGATTTTATATGATATTACACCTAAATAAAATGTGAAGTACAAAACTAGAAACTACAAAAGAATATCATATGTACCCTATTCCCTCCTCTCTGTTAACATTATTCTGGCTACATATATATATATATATATATATATATATATATATATATAT
>JADRCC010157963.1:0-13309 GCA_019843855.1 Hylomyscus alleni
CCCAGAGCTACCCTGACATGGGAGGTAAACTTAGAAAAACTGGAGAGGGGAACCCTAACTCCACAGGCAGAAGTCTTAGCGATGGCAATCAAAGTGTACCATGGGAGGGATGATAAAATCCACAAACAAAAATACCATATACTGGCAAAGGCTGTCCGACCAGCCCCAGCCACTAGCCCGGGCTCATGGTCTCCTAAGGCTCAGAGACCATCAAGTACCTGCTACAAGTGTGGTAAAAAGGTCATTGGGCAAAATCCTGCCCTAACTTCCGCAAGCCAAGAGGGCCATGCCCTAGGTGCCATCAAGAGGGACATTGGGCTGTTGATTGCCCTCATGTTACGCAGAACAAAGGGACATCACTCCCAGATAACCCTCCAACTGATCTCCTAGGCTTGGCTATGGCAAACTTAGAAGACCCGAGCTCCTCTAACCGGACCACTGCCATCACTAACAGAGAGCCCCATAAATATCATGGTTTGTGGACAGTCCATCTCCTTACTCTTGGACACTGGAGCCACTTACTCAGTCCTGACAGAGTTTTGGGGACCCATTTCTCCTTCTAACTCTCCTATTGTCAGGGTAAAAGGACAACTACACTTCCCTCTCCAGACCCCACCACTTAAATACCTTTTGAGGGGTGCACCTTTTACCCATTCCTTTTTGGTAGTGCCAACATGTCCTGTCCCCTTATTAGGAAGGGATCTTCTAGCTAGGCTGGGAGCCTCTATTTCTTTTGCTCCCCACATTAGCCTAAACCCAGGCTCGCCAGCAGTTCCTCCACTCCTTCTCCTAGCCAGGCAACCTACTAACACTACCATGTTATTTCCTTTACCAGCTTCTCAGATAGATCCCCAAGTCTGGGATGTCCAGAAGCTCTCTATTGACCAAGCTCAATACTCTTTCTCTCTACATCCTACTCCTAAAGACTTGAGCTTAAAATATATCACTACTTCTTGCAAAGTCTGTCAAGAGTCTGACTCCAACTTAAAGTATCGTAACACCCTTTTCCTACCCATCAGGCTAGAGGTTTCCTTCCTGGAACTGACTGGCAACTTGAGTTTACCCACATGCCCACTGTCAGGCATGCCAAGTACCTCCTAGTCTTGGTAGATACCTTCTCAGGGTTGGTAGAGGCATTTCCCACAACTAACAAAAAGGCTCAGACAGTCTCAGACCTCCTCCTCCAGGAGATCATCCCCCGGTTTGGGGTCCCAGCCTCTCTCCAATTAGACAATGGCCCTAAATTTACTTCCCAAGTCTCTCAAATCCTATCTAAGGCCCTAGACATCCCCTGGCATTTCCACATTCCTTACCACCCCCAGTCTTCTGGTAAGGTAGAAAGAACTAATCGTTCTTTAAAAACTACTCTTGCTAAGCTGTCACAGGAACTTCACCTTGACTGGGTAAAACTCCTACCTCTGGCTCTTTTCAGGTTATGAGCTCTCCCAAAGCTACCTCTCCTCACCTCTCTCTGTATGTATAGACGTCCAGTCCTAACTCCTGGTCTTCCACCTAAATGCTCTCCCCTCCCAGACCATCTACTTACTCCATTACTTTGCCACCTCCGTTCTCTCCTATGGAACTTTGCTAACTACCATCTACCTTGGTCATGTACTGTCTCCTGTCCACTACCTATCAACACTAGAGACCAAGTCCTTCTATCCCCTCCAGGTCATTGGCCTTCACCTCTCTCTCTCTCTCTCAAGTGGCAGAGTCCTTTTAAAGTAATTCTTGTGACCCCTACAGCTGCTAAACTTGAGGGACTCTCTTATTGGGTCCACTTGTCTCACCTCAAACCTTTCATTCCTCCACCTGAAAATGACTTTTCTTCATACACATCAATCTTAACAGGACCGTGCTCTATTAAGCTCCAGAGGACAACGAGACTGCCTACCTTGCTATCATCCTGGTATCTGTAATCCCATCTAAATATTATGATCTCTATACTTGCTTTCTCTTTGACCAGACAAAAGATTATTGTAGAAGATGGCCAGACAAATATGGGGGCTGCCCATATTGGTCTTGTCAAATACATATGCTAGGATCACAGATCAATCACTTCTTCTATCAACATTGCAAGACACTCTTTTTCCACATACAAGACCCGTGAGATTCCAGGTGGGAGACAAGAGTTGTTGGTAAGCTCTATCATAAAAATCAGCTTGGTGCCCCAGTAAGTACCATCCATATGGTATTTTCAGAGAAAATACCATATGGATGGTACGTATTTTCAGAGAAAATACGTCTCGATTGCACAACCCCTAGATATCAAAAAGCTGTGGTGCTTCAAAACAGACGGGGACTAAATATCCTGGTAACTAAAGAAGGTGGTCTTTGCCTGTTCCTCCAAGAAGAATGCTGCTTCTACATCAACCAATCAGGGATAGTAAGAAATAAAATCCAAGAGCTACAGTCAGACACAAAAAATTTCAGGGACCGTGAGACCTCCAGTTCTGAGATTTTCGAAAACCTCATATGGAAGTAGATACTCCCATTTGTAACTCCTTTCCTAGTCATCTTCCTGGTGTTATTGTTTGCTCCCTGCCTCATTAATCTGGTTTCTACATTTCTTCAACAACAAATACAAAAAATTTCTAACCAAACTATCAATCAGCTCCTGTTACAGGATTACCAGCCACTGCCCACAGACGAGCCACTGTCCACAGAGGAACCTGATGCAAATGTTTACCAAGTGGATCCAGATGGTGAAAGCCAGCTACCCCCATTGACAACGCCCCTAGACAGCAGGAAGTAGCTTAAGAGACACGACGCCCTTGTTCCCTTTTCACCATTGGCTTCCCCTTCTTTTTTTCTTTCCTTCTCTTTATAATATAAAAAAGGGAGGTACCTTTACCTGGGCTTCTACGTCACAACGTCACAACCCATATATATTCGGAAAACAGTTCCTCCATCTCTCTCTCACCCTCTTCTCTTTCTGCGCCACTTCCCTCTCCCCCTCTCTCTCTATTAAACCTCCTATACATGCATCTGTCTAGACTGGTGTGTGTTTCCTGACCCGAATGCCACCGTTTCCATCACAGAAGAAAACTCAAAATAAGATAATAGTTGAAGGAAAAAAAGATCAATGTGAAGTCTCAGCAAAAGAGTTGATGATGTGAAAGATGTAATGTCAGGGATAAAGTAAAGCAATGGCATAATTCAGCAAAGGTCAATGGCTCATACACTTTCAAATGTATGAACAGAAAATATAAGAGCTCTGGAATTCCATGAAGAGGTAAAAATCTCCATTTTATAGGTATATAGGTAGAAGAATTTTAAGCAATTAGTGTAGAAATTATCTTTTAAAAAAGATTTATTTTTTATTTTAGGTGTATGGATAGATTTGACTGCATATATGTGTGCCATATGCTTTCAGTGCTCATGGAGACTAGAAGATGATGAAGTGAATCCTAGAACTGCAGTTACAAACAGCCATTGCTTGACATGTGGGTGTCAGGAATTGAGTGCAAGTCCTATGCAAGAGTTAAAAGTATACCTAGCTGTAGAGCTATCTCACCATCCTCATACAGATAATTGTAATGAAATCATAAAACCTTTCTCAAATCTAGGGGTAAAGAACCCCATACAGATATAGGAGGTGCATAGAATGTCAGACACTTGAGTCTACAAAAGAAACATCTATCATGCTCTCGATAACCAATAAATCTAGATCTAAGAAAGGATATCGAAAGCTACAAAAGAGCAATGCAAAAGTCACAGTCTAAAGCAGATCTGTCAGAATGACTGATGTCACTCCAACACAAACTAGGAAAGGAAAAAGGTCTTAGGCTGCTACCTTTCAAATTCTGGTGTCGAAGCAAGACTTGTAGACGTCTAAAATTTTCTGCCGCAAGTGACAGTAAGGGAAAAATTGTCCACAATGAAAGCAGGTTGAAGGAATTCATCATGAGCAACTAATCCAGCCCTACAGAAAATAGTAACTACTTTAGTTTGAATAGAAAGAAATGCACTCAAGAGATTACAGGAAGGAAAGTAAATGATGCTAATGAACAGAACGGCAGGGAGACATATATGCCCTTCAATAACAACTGTAAATGCCGATGGTATTAATCACCCACAAAATGACATTGAGTAGTGATTTGGATTACAGGGCAGAATGCTTCTTGTTGTGGCATCCCAAAACAATATAGAACACAAACAAAGATATAGAGTATATTAGTCAAAAAAGTATACTAGTCAGAGAGACAGAATTCATAGAACAAATCTCCTCCTTCTACTTCTCCTCTCTCTCTTTCTCCCTCCCTCTCTCTCTCTTTCATATATACATATATATGTGTATATATACACATATATATACACATATATGTGTGTGTGTATATATACATATATATGTTTGTGTGTATGTGTGTGTATATATATGTATGTATAAGTATATATATACTTATACATACTTATATATATACATATACATATATATATATATATATATATATATATATATATTCAAACTTGAATTGTAGATGGCTCCATCTCCTTGTGGAATGTATTTTTTTGGTTTACCATTATTATTAACTGAAGTGGAAACTTGAGGGTTCTTTGGAAAGGGAATTGGATTCTGTTTTGCTGGGGCACACAGATGAACGAGCGTTTTGTTAAAGTGCACCCAGTTGTGAAATGCAAAGGCCAACTCATGAAAGAACGCTTCACTTAAACACTTCGTGAAAGAATATTCTGCTAAACCAAGCACGTGAAAGGACACGTGATGAAAGATTCTTTGCTAATGATACTCATGTATTGGTCCTTACATTGTGTAGCTAAGCTGCTTTTGTTAGGACTCCATAGAGAAAAAGACACCAAAAACTTCTGGTGTTTGTTGAGACTTCTAAGGGCTGAATGGATGTACATGCTGAGGCAAGGCATGTGGGGGACACATGATGTTTGAAGGGTATAAAAAGGACTCCATGGGCCGGGCAGTGGTGGCGCACGCCTTTAAGCCCAGCACTTGGGAGGCAGAGGCAGGCGGATTTCTGAGTTCAAGGCCAGCCTGGTCTACAGAGTGAGCTCCAGAACAGCCAGGACTATACGGAGATACCCTGTCTTGACCCCCCCCCCAAAAAAAAATAGGACTCCATGGACTGAGAGAGACAGAACTGGGCTTACTAGTATACCTAACTGTGCAACACTTGTGGGTCTCATATCTTTGCTGGCCTTCACTTCCTTGAGAGTCACAGCCCATAACTTCTCCTGGCATTCCTGCTGGTCCCTCCTGCTGACTGGAGCCAAGGCTGAGGACTGGCTGACTCTAACCCTAGTCTACCTAACTGGACCACTGGTGTATCAGTGAAGTGCTTGCGGGTGAATGGAGCTGCCACTGGCTGCTAACCTGTGAATTGAACTGCCGATTTCCACACAACACAGACGGGAGTTGCCCCAAAGAACCTTTCTAAACGGGTCCACTTCCCCCATATCCTACCTATGGAAGGTGGTGGGTTTACAATGGAGGTTAAAGCATTTAAGAACCACCACTAAAAATGAGGTTTGAAAAAATAAAAGTTACAATTAATTATTACTTTTTAACTTTATTTTTAAGAATTTTGTATGTAAGTACCGTAGTAACATTGTTTCCCAAACTCTGACACCCCTTTAAAATTTCCTCAATGCTTTCTTCCATTCTTCAAATTGATGACCTACTACTTATTCTTTTTAAAATATGTGTAATTAGAGAGATGATAGATGAAATGATAGATAGATAGATAGATAGATAGATAGATAGATAGATAGATAGACAGGCAGACAGACAGAAACAGAGAGCCACCCAGAGAGAGAGAGTTAGAGTGTATTCCTCATCTGTTCATGTTTAAACCATACTTACGACTTGGGATTATATCACCTATTAGGAAGTTCACAATTAATGAAAGAAAATGGATCCCCCCTCTCTCATCAGCTGTTGAGTGGTAACAGTTCTTCATTTAGGGATAGAATGGAGTGGGACTTCTCTGTCCATAAGGACATGTAACAAGTATGGAAGCAGTGAGGATGAGTCATGTGTCTTATGGTTTCCCTAAGACCAAGAATCTCAAAAATATGGTAGCTATGAGGTCATGGGACTGGGCAATTGTAATTATCTACTCTGTCTCTCTTCTTCTGTGTCTCTAGTGTAAAACACACAAAATAATACAAGAAATAAAAGTATAAATATTCTGGGTCAATCAAGCAAACTCTGAACTTTTTCATTCACAAAGAAATCATAACTGTTCCTTTAACATTACGAAGTGCAACGTGTTTCTTTGGTGAATGTTCAAATAGACATATGCACATAAACTGAGAATCTTAATGTTTTCCTGATCACTGGTGTCACTGATACTAAAATAAAAAGCCTATTAGGGTCTTAAGTTTGGTACAAAATCATACTGCTCTATAGTTGACCTACAAGAAGTGGTTATTGACAAGTATGAAGCTGATATTGAGCACATTGGGTAGACTCTGCTTTCCTGTTAATAACTATGTTTATTCATTGGATTCAAGACAGACCAGGCAGCAGACACCAGCCGATATGAGGCCCCAAACACATATACAGCAGAGGACTGCCAGGTCTGGCTTCAGTCAGAGAAGATGTACCTCGCCCTCAAGAGACTGGAGGCCCCAGGGATTTTCGATGGGATGTCTGGTGGGGTGGAGACATCCTCAGGCAGACAGTGGTGTAGGGAGGAGGTATGGGATGTGGAACAGTTGGAGAGTGAACTGAGAGGGAATAAAATCTGAAGTTTAAAAAAAAGAATATAAATAAATAAATAATAATAAAAAAAAGGACAGACACAACTTTTGAACCAGTAAAATGTTTTTTAATGTCTTGGCATACATGTAGCTGTTAAGTTGCCATTTTCAAATCTCATCTGTCACTATGCTTTATTCAAGATGGCACTGATTCTCAATGCGGAAGATAAAAACATTTAAGGAGATAAGTGAATTAACAATTCAACTAGCTGAGCAGAGTTATTTTTGAATGGTTCATTTTTAAACTAGTTGCATTATTGTATTTACTTAGTTATTGGACTATGGTGTGACTTAACTTCTGTGGTATGATTTAACTTCTGTGAAAACCAAGCAAAATTTTGTTTCAAGCTTACTCTAAAGAAAATGTATGACTATTTTTTAAACAGAAATTTGAACCTTTTCTTCATTAATTACCTCCTCCCTTTTTATTTTTCTGCTTAATTTTCTCATAGTAGTTTTATAGTTGGAACCACATAAATGGTACAGTTCAGAAGGGAATCTTGGATGGTATTTCTGGCTGATCAAGAAGCAGAAAATGCAGGAAATCTAATGAGAAAGCTTATTATTATGATTTGCACAGCTCAGCTTTTGCATAATCAAGCATGTCGATGCGCTCACACATTTTTGAATGCCTCTTGGAACCGCACATCTGAATCTTTTTAATGTTTCTCCATTACCATTCGTTCTGCTGCCCCACTCAGGAAGCCATCATCCATGGCCCTCTTTTCAAAATGGGCCAACTAAAAACAAAGGGTGTATGTGTTGCCTAGTTCTATCAAGCTACTTTATATTGTAAAGTAAAATGAAAACAGGTGGTATTCTCAATTTTTAAAGGAGACAAATTAGGCTCTCTAATCTGAATACGGTTGTCATTATCCAGGTAGTGCTGTTCACATCCAATATTTAGAATTTTAGAAAGAATTTGTGATTTTTTTTTAGTGTCTGTTGTGCTTTTGGTCTTTTAATATCATACAACACTTTAGTGAGTGTTATGTGAACACATGTTTCAATTTGTTAGTATGATGGAGTCATGGATATTTATGAGGGAGTGTGTCAGGCCAAGGAAATAGCATTTACATCCTTCCAACTGAACCAATGTGAATAATAAATACCCCTCATTTTTTCCTCACCCTATCCTCATTTCCTTATTTAAGATTCAGATTAAAACATCACAAAATTGTCAGACAGTGTCAGATTTGTTCATTATTAGATTCTAGAAAATTTCATAATTAAACATAACTACAAGAGTATGTATTTTATAGCTGTTATTCTTATAGCAATTATTCTTAAATTATTAAATTCACTACATAAATGCATAAGACAATAACTCTCAAGAACAGATGAATTTTAAGAGCACTGTGGGGTTTTCCATGTTTAAATACATGTATAAAGAATGAAACATGCTGAATTGAGCACAAACAATTAATACTTTATTAAAAGAAGTTTATAAACAAGACATCACCACATAGCGGTAAAATTTAGTCAGTCCCAATTATTTATATTGTTACAGATTACGAGTGATGTGTAAGCAAGAATTTATAATTATATTTAGATGAGGTTATTAAGGTCTTTTGCCTTCTACAGATAAATGCCACGAAAGCCATGATGCCAATCTGTATTCTAACGAAAAGTTAGAATATACACTGATGGCAACGAAATGAAAATGTGAATAACAATGAGATAGCATCTCTAACATTGAAGTAGTGACAAAAGTGACAGTCAATTTAAGCTGCTATAAAAAGTGTATATCATAGAATGATAGCCTTGTTAATACATAGTTATTGGTAAAATTCTAGAAGCATGGAAGTCATTGGTCACTCGGTTCCTGGTAAAGTTACTAATACTGGCTGTAAAACAGAGGCTCAGTGACTGAAATCACAAGGAATTAGAAAATATCATGTGCCTTATGTCTTTCCCATATAAAGGCAATCAGTCCATGCACAAGAAATTCATGGTCAAGATCTAATACCCACCTAGAGCATTCTCTACCAAGTACATTTCACAAAGGTGGATTTGGGGATAATACAAATGTTCTGGTTATAGCAGTTGGTGAGATGAGAAACAAAAGTCATCGTGTGTCAGGAAGTTTCTATAATTTAATTAATTAATTAAGGTTGACACAGGGTCTCACTGTGAAGCTCTAGATGATCTGTATCCACTAGGCAAACCAAGCTGGTCTCAAACATAGAGCCCCACCTGCCTCTGCTACTGCAGTGCTGGAACTAAGTGTATATCACACCAGGCTCTAAAGGATAAGAGGATAAAAGATAAGGATCTTATCTTTGTGATGAGTGCGAAACAATAGTATGAGGACTACAAGCCTTTAGAATATTCACAATACATCACTCTTCTGAACAAGTCAAGTGTTTCACAACAGAACTTTAACTAATAATTGAGAATGTTATATTTTTTGTCATTCTAAAAGAGAGAAGAAATTATGTGTGTTAATCTAATCATCTCACTTCTTAAAATAATCAGTAGCTAGGACCAGATATGTTTACTCAGGGCAGACATGAAAATCGCCTTATATTCCGGGCAGCATTATGAGTATACACTTTTTATAATTGTTGAGATGCTAAGTGTACTAGAAGAAGAAATGTTATAGCAATATATCATGGAAAGAAATAATAAATTAAGAAGGCTCTCAATGTAAATATGTTCTTGGCATTTTATTTATCTTAAATAATCTTAAATTTATCTTAAAATATAAAAACTAATTCATTGGAGTAAAAGTAAATACCATGCAGATTAATGACTTCATAATTACAAAACAAGATACCATTACCAATTCATAATATATTAACATGTAATGTCTCATATATATATATATATTCCATGTATATATATGTATATATATATATACATATATATACATGGAATATATATATGGAATATGTACATATGTACATCCCCTTTCATATATATATATGGAATATGTAAATCCCCCTTTCAACTTTCTGCATATATCTATTTATATATACGTACATATTCGATATATATAAATAGATATATGCAGAAAGTTGAAAGGGGGATTTTCAAACCATGAGAGTAATTTTGTCAGTTAGGCTGAAATATGGCATGGTTTCCACGTTAAGCTGTTTAAAATGTATTATAAAATATGAATGTGCCATTGTGTGTTGCCAGGATGCCATTAGTGACAAACTTCACAATTTTCATCAAAATTCCTTGGACACTAAGTCAAGTAATTACAGTACTTCCTCATTAATTAAATATTTACCAAGAGCACTTACCTACCTGGCATAAGAGACATAGATGTGAAAGTAGACTATGACAATATTGATATTAGTTTCATGAAAGTGTTAGTGATACTACCTGCATCACACAGGAGCATAAATCATAATATTATGTAAGAACAGAACAGATCTAGCCTTGGTTGAGCTTATGAAAGGTTTATTTTGTATAGAGCCTATAAAGTACCACAAAATCCCTTGGTAATTCTTAAACTATTTCAGCCTGAAGCAAAAGCTTGCAAAAGTACATAATCATGTGAAGATAATTATTTTGTAGAAAAAAAAATTCCCATAATCTTTTTTTGGAGTTTCTACTATGGAAGTAGTAGGTGTTTCGAACTTGAAAAAAAAATCACCTAAAAGGTAACTTAAGATACTAAGGATACATTTTATCTAATGGTTAAAAGATGTTTCATTTTGTCTTGGGGAGAGCAAGAAAGGAGAGAATAATAGATTGTTGTGGTGGTCAGAATTGGTGTGGGGGTGTTGCCCTGTGCTAGCTTAATCCCCACTCTTTAACTCTGTCTCCAGTTTACTAAAACTTTGCCTCCAACATCCCCTGCTCAGTTTGTACTTTCAAGAAATGCGCAGACACACTCAAGAGTTGTGCTTCATATTTAATGCAAATTCTCCATCCCTTGAGGTTGGTATGACTACTGATTATCACACACAGTTAGGCGAAGCAGTTATAGGGAAAGGAAGAAAAGAAGTCAGTGACGAGTTAAGAGGAAAACGCATAGGCATGTAAGTCCTGTGAGTCACTAAGGCTCGGTCCCAATGAGATTGATCTCGACTTGTTCATCCTACAAAAGGTTCCCACTCAGCTCCTGCAGTGAGAAGTGCAGTTCTTAGAGAGGCATTGGGTCTTTACTTCTGTTTTAACTCTTGTCCACAGACTGAAGAAGATATCTTTGTAGCCAAAAAAAATGTCTTCTGATAGACACAGGTGTTGGTAGTGCAAACCCACAAAAAGGATAGGATAGTCTAACGAATCACCTACTGCACATATTAAATCTGAATTTTTTCACAGTACTTGTGAATAAACATGTACAGTAAATATTAAGGTTTGTTTTGTAATAACAATATGATGTTTTAAAACTATATAGTTTACACAGAATCTGAATGTGGAGAATAACTTTAATCTTATTTGATATTTGATGGCATTTTGTGACTAAACAGTCCTATAAAGAGAAATACTATGTGTTTGATAATTAATCAAAAGTAAAAAATACTAACAACACATTCTGAGAATGGAATTTTTGAATTAATTCACATATAAAAATAAGTAGGGGAGAGTTTATGTCCAGACCCATACTGACTGAGACCTAGAGTGATCAATTGAATTATGCACCCTCTGCAGGATTTTTTTTTTTTTTTGCTGAAGTTTTAACATCTAGTACACAAGAATACCTTCTTCTTCACAAAATATAACAATTAAAATGAACCCCTAAAGTTGGTTCTGAACTGAAGTAATCTGTATACTTGTAAGAACTTTGAACAAAGAGACAAGTGTCAGAGAAATGTTAACTATACATCAAAGAAACATTCTGGATACCAAGATGCAAGGAGAATGCCGGTAAACTAGAAGACGTTGGGAAAAATCAACAAACTTTATCATTTTCCACTAGTATTAAAGGGAATTGTCACTACCTATGCATTGCTCTCAGGGAGCTAGCCTCGTTCAATATACCATACTTGTTATGGTTACCTTAGCAAACTAATACACAGACTGAATTTGAACCAAACCTGAGTCATAGCAACAGCATCAAATATCACGGTCTGATTAAAATATACAAGTAATCATTTTATAACCTATATTAAAGTTGGCTAATTTATTTTAAAATTTATTGGGGTTTATTTACATATTATTATGATTGAAGAGTATCTATAGTCATAGAGTGGGTTTATATTTATGAAGTGATTCATTTTTAATTAAAAATAATTACAGGTTTATGGGACATAGTATGATGTTTTAATATGTGCACATATACTATTTAATGACCAAAATACAGTGTTTAGATTGCTCATTACTTCAAATATAGTTTTTTATAGAGAAACATGACATCAAACTGTCTGTCATAGCACTCCTCCGTAGGAATGGCATTGATCATCATATTCAGAATGTGTGAATTAGGTCTCTCACAAGTAAATCTACTACACAACTATGATATAGCATGTGTTTTTTTTCTTTTTGTGAACCTACACAAAACCTGAAGATTAACCAGGAACATATTTCCTTCAGGAGTCTGAGGAGGGTGTGGTATTTAGTTTGATCAACTTAACATAAACAGCTATATATTGAAAGAAGGAATCTCAGTTGAGACATTGCCTCCGTTAGACTGTCCTCTGTGAATGACTATTTGTTGAGCATATCCTTGATTAATCATTGATGAGCGAGGATTAAGTCCTTTGTAGACAATGCCACACTTGGGCAGGTGGTCCTGAGCTATAGAAGAAAGCAAGTTGAGCAAGCTATGGGGAACAAGCTTAAAGTACTCAAGATCTCAAATACAAAAATACATAGCATCCACTAAAAAAGAGTTTCACCGAGTCCCAAGTGTACTGACCTACCTTCCTGATTTCTGATAGATGTCACCATTAACTCCTGAGTAAGCTTTCTTTCATGGCTTCTGTTTCAGAAACTGTCTTGAGTTCTTGCCCTGTGTTGCCTTGGTTGTGAGCTCTAACCTAGAAAGCAAACGAAATCTGTCCTCTCCTATTACATAGTGTCATATTGTTTATCACAGCAACAGGAAGGAAACTAATACAGAAGGGAAGCTGTAAGTTCTCAATACTTCAATTCTAAGCAGAGATTTTTCTTTCATGAATTGAAATGTAAAAGTAAGAGAACTGCCATAGTATATTCTTCTATCTAGCCCTCTTATAAATGGCATGAAATTAGGTAAAGTGAAGTTTATTTTCTCAGCTAGAAATCATGAAGCATAATTATTATGGTGGGGATGTAGTGCATTTGTGGAAAACTTTTATCCTTCATTAGTTGTAGACACATACTAATATTAAAGTAAAAGACTACCATTCAATTATTCCCTTCAAGGATTATACTTATTCTACACTATAAAAACAAGAGTAAAGATATCAAATCAAACAGTACATGTAAAAACAATTTTGTTTGTAATATAATCCAATTGGACTATAATAATGAATTGTTTAGATATCATGTATTACAAGGAAACACTTAAGTTTTGCAGTTGGTCATCATATGGAAAGAAGGGAAGCTAATGATTGTGCATGCACACACACACACACACACACACACACACACATATATATATACACATATATTCATTTTCTTCCCCCCCCCC
>JADRCC010157964.1:0-16718 GCA_019843855.1 Hylomyscus alleni
AAAAAAAAATAGACAAATAAATAAATAAAAAATAATAAATAATAAATAAATAATAGATAAATAAATAAATAACAAGAGGGCCTCTAAGGCTTCCTGACTGAGCTTTCTATCTCATTCACTCCCTAACTCCTCAGTTGCCAGGACTGAAGGTCAGGACCAGAAGACTAGAAATAGCAAATTTCACCCCTGACCGCCTAGTCACAGGTTATAGTTCTAGATCTTCAGGTTAAATGAACTATAACTGCAGAGCTCAGTCCTGCACAGAAGTTAATCTATACCCCTGTAGATGCAAACGGCACATTATACCCTCAGAATTACCTACATTGAGAAGGTCTTGTTTCATTTTGTTTTGTTTTGTTTGTTTTGTTTTGCTTTGTTTTCGAAAAAGTCTCCACAGACTCTTGTTTGAAAATTTTATGGATGAAATTGTTGATTGATCGAATCATGATTCTACATATCCTGATATGACAATAGTTTTAATTCTTAATATTGACCTGCCCATAGAAATACACTTTTCTTTTTCCCCACAGCATCTTAATTATATGACTCCTGAGTCTACTATCAATATTGTCAAGGCTATAAATTATGTGATTGTCTCAAAACAGAAAAAATCCCCTATGGAGTTACCCATTCACCTCTAACTGGAATGCCCTTTTGTACAAGACTTTTGATTAGGAAGTCTCCCTATGATATTTAACAAGAAGGCATTGAGCTTTTGCTGCAAGCACAGTTTTCTACATTTATAATATAAATCAAAGAGAAAGGCTACATCATCCGGGACTTGTGGGTCAAGGAGCCTGCCACTTTCAATTAAGGATTCATCAGCATTACTAAAGCTGTTTCTGTCTGCAGAGGTTCTGTGCCTGTTATAAAACAACAGCAATGGGGCTGGGTATGAATGAGAATGTTGTATATGATATCACTAATCAACCTTCCAAACATAACAGCCTTCCTCCGGAGCCCTTGATATCCCACAGGTTTCTGAGCATATCATAATCTACACAAAGGGGGAGAGAGAGAGAGGTATTTGTTGACTTTCTGAAAGCTTGCTGTTCTGCCTCTACAAAGAAAGGCAGGGGAACCGTTCAGTGGCCTCCATTATTGTATCAGTATGTGTAAATAAGACTTCCCAGTACAAGGCTGTCAACACAGGCTGATTAGCTGGTTAAAACTTTCATGGCTATGGAGGGGGTGGATTGTTGCATCTCCAGAGTCTAATTGCAATTTCTCTCAGGCAAACTTTAGCCCGTAAAAAGGCATTCCTTGCCACCTCTGTGTCAAACCTAAAAACCTGATAAACACATTTAAAATACCAATAACAACAACACCCTTTAGAATGTATTTACTTAACAAAACCTTATTCTCTACCAATCCAAAGGTTTAAAACGCTTGCAGATAACATTTTAAGGTCTCTCTGCCTGACTGTAATTCACCTATGTGGTACTTCCACAACTGCACTTTATAGAAGCCTTTGGCTTATAACTTATTTTGACCTGTCACAACCAAAATTCCATGAAACTGCTTCCACATTGCAACCTTGGCATAACCTACACACATGTCTCCTGGTCACGATCACACAAATTTGGTCATATCAACATACGTGAGGTTCATACAAAGCTGTCAATGTAGACTGTTTCTCAAGGACCCCAAGGTTAGATGTGTTCTCATGAATGTTAAAACAATCAGGCTAATGTAAGTGCTGTTTGCGAGATCAGAGTGACCTTCCATTTACGATGTGAGTCTGTAGTCACGGAGTCTCTTTACCTTCACACTAGAATAGACAGTATGAGCCAGCCTTATGGAAATGACAGTGATGATTTAGGAATGGCAAAGTAGCCAAGTCCAGGGAGCTGGTCAGAGAGGAGAAGCACCCTCCTGACTCAGAACAATCACCCTTTTTGTGTATTTAAGGACCATTGTTAAGAAACATTAGATTAGCTGCATTCAAGAATAAGGCAGAAACCAGACTCACTATTTTTATTATTCAAATGTAATTAAAATTGGCTTGTGTGATTTTCTTGCCCCTAGTATTATTAAATAACTATATTTGATACCTTTATAGGGTTATTTTACAAGCCGTTGCTAACTAATGTTTACTAATGACTAATCTCTTTAATTTACTATAACAAGAAGAAATTTTAAAAGATAGTCCTCAGCAAATGGAATTAATTTTTCTGTGTAAGTGAAACAATTTTTTTCTTAAATTTTTTATTATTAAATGTATTTTATACATCAAACATATTAATAATATTGAGTATTTTGAGACTCAAATAATACATAAAAATGTTCAACATTTGTATTCATATCCTTTAATATTAAAAAAATCATTAATGAATATTTAGTACTATCCATAAGTGAGGATCCTATATCTAATGTTGACTACTAAATTGTTTCAAAACATGCAAAATATTCTTTGGAAGTTAAGCATAGTAAAACAGCATAAAATTTTAAAAATGAATCATTAAGAAATATATTCAAAAGCCCTTATATGATATCAACTGACCAAGTGAGAGAGTATTTAAACTACATTATATATCTTTGTACATTGCTGGGTTGGCTGTCTTTCGAGCCCTAGCACTTCTGTCTCTGTCCTCATAGTACTGGGGTTGTAGACATGCAGCCATGCCCACATTTTTGTCTGGGTGCCAAGGGGATCTGAACTGGGGTCTTTATGCCTTCACAGTGAGGGGACTCACTCACAGAGCTTTATTTCTTGCTGTGAATATACTACTTTTAAAAATCACAATTTATTAAAACATTCATCTTGAAAGTGTAGACACAGTGCAAAAATGCTGTAGAAACAGTGAAATAAATTTCAAATGTATCCTTAGAACCAAGAGTCAGCTCTCTTAAATTCTCAATGTAGAAAATATATTGCAAGTGTGTGTGTGTGTGTATGTGTGTGTGTAGGTTATATGTGATTGTTTGGTAATTCAGTATGATCGTTTTATGTTCCAAGGTACTTCATAGCAATAGATGCATGAAAAGAAAGCATCAGTCAAATTTAAAATTATCTTTCAGGCCATAATTTCTTGAGTAATAATTACAATTCATCTTGTATTCCTGTAAAAATATAACGACTGACATTTCTTTATGATTGTCTTGATTGCCACGCAGACCTTGCGTGACAGCAGTATTTGAGGCGAAACCTTCAAGGAAGGCAGTCTCCTGCACCCGCATTGTCACCTAGCACCCCTTAACTCAGAGGTAGCCCAGATATGTCCTTGTACTCTCGTGCTAGGTATTCACCAAGATAGGACAGCTAGCAAAAATCAGACATTTCTCTCTGACCTTTCACCAGTGTCCTAACACCCTAACCAAACCCTGGCCTGGAATTTCCGTAAAGAATGTTACCCACCAAGAACTACTTGCCTCCAGCATTGTGGGTAGGGCATTGAAGCTTACAGAATGGGAGACCTATCCCAGAGCAAGGTCAGGTGAATTCCTCATTTTCAGTAATATAAAGTGGGCCACATTAGATGTGCAGTTGAATCACTCCCAGGAACTAGCTTAACAAAGATTCCCTGTGACTAACTTCCGCTAGCCCAAAAAATTAACATAGTTGAGGAAATAACTAGATCCACCCAGGCATAACCTTAACAACAAATTGAATAGGAACTATTTGCACCTGGCTTCTAGACCAAGGTGACCATAGTCAGGGCTTACTTTCTTTCAGATTGCAATGCTGTTTAGTTCCTGCCAATTTACATGTATATACTTTGCTACTGACCTTGATGTAGTGGTCACATGCCTATGTGACTTCAGCCTTGTGCCCTTGCTGTAACCTCCGCCCATCTACGTGACGTGACTCGTCATCTGCCCTGTTTGCTGTATGCCATATAAGCCTGGTTTTCACTTTGTGCTCGCTCTTGCTCTTGCCCTCTTGCTCTTGCGCTCTCTCTCTTGCTCTTGCTCTCTGACTCACCGACTGAGATGGACTAAGATCTAGATTCATGCAGTTCGCAGTCCCCCGGGCCCAGAGCGCTTGGGCCCTGGGGGATGCAGCGCCAGTCCAGAGGAGATGGTTGCTGCTTTAGACCCAGTGTATTTCAGGTAGCTTCAGATGTACCTCAACTACTGAGCTGCCAGATTTTTTATCTCTCTTTTGCAATGATTGTAAGAGTCTCATGCCATTTTTAAGAAATACATTCAGATCCTGCACTACTTGTGTTGAGTCTGATTGTCACTAGCCGAATCCTGTGCACACCTGGCCAGGACCCATCGTCCCACGGACCAAGGGGACCCCGCAAGAGAAACCCCGGTCCGTGGCACTTGATAGCATAAAATAACATTCATTGGGTTTGGGGTTTACATGTCAGAGTTGCTTGTGGAATTAAGGTTTCAATGTCAAATACAATATGCCCTCTTGATGAAAATGTTTTCACTCTGCAATCCAAGTACTGTTTCTTTAATTTACCTATTTTTTTAATTTACCTATGTAGAAGTCAAAATAATAGGTATCCCAATCAACTCAAATACTTCTAGCTTGCCTAATATTCATCTCTGTGCTCCAAAAAATATACTAGCCACGTAGTGTCCCAGGATGTATTGAGAAGAGTTTTGTTTCATGAGTATGAGAAATGGGGCTGGAGGAGTCATTTTTAAAAAAATCATGACATAGTAAACAAGTGATATGTTGTAAATGTTAATACAGGAATAGAAAGACTGATTTCAAGGCAATTTTGCCTGTGTCCCCATTTTCTCTGTAAAGTGGGATATAGGATCCTTGTCTGAGTCTTGACAAGGTAAACAGGCTAGGCAGGCAAATGCCTACACACTTACACAAAGAAATGGAAACATGGAATATTTCAGTGAGGGAAAACTCAAGTAGGAACAGCATAAATAAGGGAACAGGGTGGTAAGATAACTTGAATTAACCATAATGGCAAAACAGGCTTGGGAATTTTTCCTTGGGACAGAGCAGAAAATATAAGAATAAAAATCAAGTCATATTTCTCCACCACAGAATTGTCTGTTCCTATGTATTAGAAAGAAAATGAGTGTGCATTTAAGGAAGAGCAGAGACTCCCAGACTGTACTAAATACAACCAGCAGTACATGTCAGAAAGGAAAGGAACGAACTGGAAGGTACAAGAGCTTGTAGAAACTCGTGGTCCCAGTACGGATTTGGACAGCTCAAAGCACTAACATCAGAAATCACTACCATGTCATTTTAAGATTTTTCTTATCATTTGTTTATATTTGTGATCTTTTCTGACAGATGAGTCAGTAATCTACCCATAGCAATTAAAGAAATGCTTTATGTAAGAACAAATCATAATTATGTGATGTGTCATTAGGTAACTTAGAAAATAGTGGTTAAACTGGAGAAACAGTGAAGACAATTGGCAAGTCACCTAGAAAATTATTCATACAATACTGCTACTTTTACCAAGAATATGAATTCAATTTTAATAGATTCTTGTCATTATGGGTTAAAATTTAAAATGTCACTATACTTCCTTAGATTCTTTAGAACAAAAGAAAAACTCCAGATATTAATTTTAAGTTTTAAAACGTAAGATATCTTGATCAAAACACCAAACCTCAGTATTCTAAAGCAGTTATTCATGTGGTTATACCAATTTGTTTAGTGCTATATGTTTGCAGAACCCACCGTGGTCTGAACATGACTTGTATGGACCATTAAATCTCAGAGCTTGGTCTCTAGGTATCTCACAATTCTGAAGGAGATGATTGAGTAACAAAAAGCTAACACTTTATTCTTGGGAGTGATTTTGAAAGTTTTCCAAAGATGGTTTACTTAAAAGGAATAAGCCTGACTCATCCAGTTTTCTAGTTCTGGACCAGGATAAAATCATTTACTTTCTCATAGGCTGTCATCGTTACTACCTGCACCTAGAAACAGCCTGCACCATTGAGCATAGGCTATGCCACTTAGATTCCCAATTTGTAAAATTGCAAGCTAAATGGAACTCTTTTTCTTCATAAGTATGCTGTGCCATGCATTTTATCACAGTGGCAGAAGTCTTATATGGTACCTTCTGTTTCTTCTCATATGTTTCTAAGTAAACACCTCATCCCTTCCAAGAAATATATAACAACAATATTAAAGTGAAATGTTTTGACATAACATTATATAATGAAATGAATATCTCTAGGCTGTGAGCAGGAGAAGGGAAAGATCCATTCACAAAGCTGCGAAATACACTAGCAAAGTGAGTTTTGGGAAATACGCCTGCAACAAAGCTCTGAGGTACTGCTGCTTATTATGCTGCTAATAATGTAGATTATCTCACATAATCCTGAGCTTTCCTTCTTCAAAGTCAGTGGTTCTCAACCTGTGGGTTGCTACCCCTTTGGGGGTCAAATGATCCCCAAATCACAGGGATCTCCTAAGACCATCAGAAATAACAGATATGCACATTATGATTCATAACAGTAGCAAAATTACAATTATGAAGTAGAAACCAAAAAGTACTTTTATGGTTGGAGGTCACCACAACATTAGGAATGCAAGATCTGAGTAAATAGGAATTTCCTTAATAAGATACGCTCAGGAACTTTGGGAAGTAGTAAAACTCTCTGGAAGGGAAAGGCTAATTAACATTCCTCAGATCACAGAGTGAGAACCAACCTGCGGGTAGGGACACTTTCTACAGGGTGCCCACCTTCAGACAAGGGAAGTCCTTGCCACCTCATTCCCTGAAGACCAATCAGTTTAAAAAGTCACACTGTTTTACCAATCACATTGTGTCTAATGGCTGCTGCCCTGAAAATTGTATAAATGCTCACTGAACAAGTGTGCATGGTCACCTCCTTGCCTTAGGGTCTGGGACAGCCCTAGTACACTGGAATAAAAATCCTCTCGCTTTTTTTTTGCATCTATCAGGCTCCACGTGGTTCTCTCAGGGAGTCTCCGGTAAGCTAAGGTTCAACAGGGTCTTACAGGAACTGTATCAAAATTTTGCAGCATTTGGAAGGTTGAGAACCACTGTTCTAAGCAGTATATTGACCAACATACCACATCTTGCCAAGGGCTGAGTGTGTTCCAGCCTTGTGTAACTTTCTATTTTAAAACAAAGTCAATCTTGGTTAAACTGGCACTAGTTACCCTTCTACACGGAGCTGGTCATGTTTATCTGAAGTGTTTAATTCTCAAAACCACAGAAAGAAAAGAGTTGGCGTCCTTGTATTGCATTGTCTATCAAACATCAGTGTGGGAGACGTAGTCAAAGAATATGAAAGTATTTGAAATTTACAAAAAGTCAAAAATAGGACAGAGTTCAGAAATGTATTGGACTTCATTACAAACTTAGGGGAAGGCGCTTAGGATCCCATTCTTACTCCATATTGGAATGTTCTGGCTCTATCTTATGTGGGAGTTTTGCATGCAACCACAGATGCTGTGGATGAGTGGTCCTGTCATGTCTAGAAGATACTGTTTCTCTGTATTGTCCCCCACATACACACACACTTCTGGCTCTTAAAGACTTCCTGTTCCCTCTTCCAAGATAGTCCCTACACCTGTGTATAGGTGTCATACAGAAGTCCCGTTTGCAACAGAGACCTTATTCTCTGTACTTTGATGAGCTATGAATTTCTGTGTTGACCATCATCCACAGCAGAGAGAAAATCCTCTAGTGAGGCATGCCAGTTGCACACACTAAGCTATAGAGATTCTTGATTTTACTTTTATGTATTTTTTTTTTTACTGGCTGATATCACATGATCACTTCAAAATAATGGTGAACATTAATAATCTACTTTTTACTAATAAAAAGTAAATTATTTATTTATTTACTAATAAAAAGTAATTATTACTTTTTTAATAATCTTTTTTACTCACATCAATTCATACATTAACCATTTTAAAACTGAATACAGAGTACAACTTTTGTTATTAACTACAAATACATTTTAGTAAAAGTTTAAGAGTAAGAGAAAATGGAAGAAAGAGAACATTTTCAACTCTGTTCTTTTGGGAAATATTCATGAGGTAATACTGATTATGGCTTAGATAATCACCTTAATTGCCAAGGTACTTGACTGGGACTTTCTACATATTTTTAAATAATATTTAAATTTTAATTGTTTTTAAAATGCTCCCCCCAACTGATAGTCACTAATTTGAAAATTCTGCAGACACATATTTACCAAAGTCAATGTTAAGACGTATGAATAAACATGAGTTTGAATCCGGCTTCTTTGAGATTGCTCTTAGCTCCTTCACTTCCGAATCATCTAGTCACAATCTCCGCACTCATGATAATGCTCTGACCTTTAAAGACCCATCCCACTTGATCCATGATACATGAAGATTTCCCCTGTAACCTGAGAACTGGGGTATTGCTAAAGGTTAATTAGGTGATGGAACCAGGTACAGTTTAAGGAAATATAACTTGCAAAACTCTAGTAAAAACTATTATAAATTCTTTCCATGAGCCAAAAATGTCTGGAATTCAGATAATAAGCAGCCTAGTGAACTGAAATAAGCAGGACTCAGTGTCAAAACTGACTTCTAGTTCTCATATTCTGTCATAAATTAACTGCTTTGGTCTGAGAGACAATTTTAAGCCTTTTTAGTGGTGCTTCATAGCTGTCTTGTCGTGAACTGAACCACGAAATTCATAAAATTCTGCATGCAGTATTCTATAAAATTACAGATAGCCTTAAACGAGGAAGTGTTCACAATATGATCATAGGAAATTTTAATGTGTTACAGTATGTTATGACATTTAGTCTTTCATTCTAGCTTGTCTTCTGACTGACCTTGTGTGAATTGATTGATAAAAGAATTATTATCAGATATGACCATGTATTTTTAGTGCAGCTCAGCCCTACCTGATGTGTTAGTTCGGCAGGACGCTTCAGAACATATCACACTAGGCCCAAACAGTTGCCATGTGTAAGAGGTTTAATGGGGGGGGGGGGAAGTGGCGCGGAAAGAGAAGAGGGGGAGAGAGAGAGGGAGGAAGTGTTCCCCGAATATATATGGGTTGTGACGTAGAAGCCCAGGTAAAGGTGGAAGATGAGCCCAATGGATTTTGGGAATATGGTGGCTGTTGCCCTGGCGACAGGCCCGTGGACCCGCCCATGCATCACCACAGGCTTTCGATGTCCTGATGCTAACACTACCTACCTATGGTTCCTACATTCTAAGCATTCAGTTAATTGAAGATTTAAAATATTTGGGGGGCGGGGAAGCATTCCGGAAAGTTTAAAAGCAAGACATTCCAATTTCCCCACAAACATCCTACATAAAATCTACATGGTACCAAAACTGCCAGGGGAACATCACTCACATCCTAACAAGAGCCTATGTAATCCTCAGAACGGAACTCATTTTATAATCCCTTCAGAGATGATGCCTTTTGACAAATAGATGAGCTGAACACAAATGGGTCCAGGCACTCCAGACAGATGGTAGAAGAAGTGTTCTACTTGGAGGAAAGGAGGAAGACTGCAACTGTAAAAAAGATAAGAATAAAACAATGGAAATTTTTAACATTCCACTTGTCTGAATGTGAAATAGTGAGACAAAACTGTCAAAAGTGTTCCAAAGTTTACATTCCCAAACACCGATACAGAACAATGCAGCTCTCGATCCTCATCTAAGAAGCTTCTAATTGCAGTATGTTATAATTACCAGAGACCCAAAACTGGAAAGGCAATGAGAATAAGAAACTGCAGAACTCTGAGCCCTAAATGGAACATTTGTATTACACCACCCTCCTCCTAAGGCTCAGGCATCCTAATGGAAGAGGGGTGGAAAGAACAGAAGAAGCAGAGGCAGCAGATGACTACAGGGAAACAGTGTCTTCCGGACTGCAGGGCAGCTGCCCATGTGAACTCACAGCAGTGGCTGCAGCATGCTCAAAACTGTGCAATCCAAGCCAGACCAGATCCCTTCGCGGAAATGGGAACTGAGTGTGAAATTCAATCCCTGGTCGGTCGTGAAGCTTTTGGCAATTGTTAGCTTCTAGTGAAGAGGGGAGAGATGGGGGCAGAGGAGAGAAGGGAGAAAGGAGTGGGGAGAACGAGAAAAAAGAGGGGAAAGAAGAGAGAGGACAGAGAGGAGAGGAGAGAGAGAAAAGAGGACAGAGAAGAGAAAGAGAGAGAGGAGAGAGAGAGGAGAGAGAGGAGACAATGAGAGACGAGACATGAGAGAGGAGAGAGATAAGTACATGGAATACTACACATGCAAGAATATTTGAGCAGCTCAAATTGGTCTTGATGCATCTTAAACAACAAAAAAGGACCCAAGGTGGATAGGTAGGGAGGAGAAGGTGAATCTAGAAAGTTGGAAGAAGGGACTGAATATGATCAGACGACACACAAAACTCTCAAAGAATCCACAAACCACAAGAAACTCAAGAAGAAGGAAGACTAAAGTGTGGATACTTCATTCCTTCTTAAAAGGGGAAACAAAATAGCCATGGAAGGAGTTGCAGAGACAAAATATGGAGCAGAGACTAAAGGAAGGACAATCCAGAGACTGTTCCATCTGATAATCCTTCCCATATTCAGTCATCAAATCCAGACACTATTGTAGATGCCAGCAAGTGCTAGCTGACAGGAACCTGATATAACTGTCTCCTGAGAGGCTCTGACAGTGCCTGACTAATACAGAAGTAGAGGCTCACAGCCATCCATTGGACTGAGCACAGGGTCCCCAATGAAGGAGCTAGAGAAAGGACCCAAGGAGCTGAAGGGTTTGCAGCCCCTTAGGACGAACAACAATATGAACTAACTAGTACCCTCAGAGCTCCCAGGGACTAAACCACCAACAAAGAGTACACATGATGGAACTCATGGCTCCAGCAGCATATATATATAGCAGAGGATGGCCTAGTCTGTCATCAAGGGCAGGAGAGGCCCTTGGCCCTGTGAAGGTTCTATGCCCCAGTGTAGGGGAATGCCAGGGCCAGGAAGTGGGAGAGGGTGGGGTGGCAAGCAGGGGGAAGGGGGAGGGAACAGGGTTTTTCTTTCTTTTTTTCTTTTTGAGGGGAAACTGGGAAAGGGGATATCATATGACATGTAAATAAAGAAAATTTCCAATAAAAAAAGAAAAAAAATAAAAGCAAAAATAATGACAGAAAAAAATACAAAAGAACTTTAGACTCAAATATAAGCCATGCCTCTCTCCAGGTGCCTCCCACCAGATCAACAGAGCAATAGGTTGAGGGAAACACCCAGTGCAGCATACACGCTGTGATGGTTACTTTGGATGGTCAGCTTGAGGTTTGACTGATCTGTGAAGATGTTTCTAAAAGGATTAACTGAGATTACCCTATCAGATTGGCTAGCACCTTCTAAGGGTGGCCCAATTATAGATAAGTCTGATGTAGAAGTGTTGCTACTTGTCTGCCTTCACTTCTTGCTGGTAAGAAGTCTAATACAGATGTAGCGGCTCACAGCCATCCATTGAACTGAGAACAGGGTCCTAAACTTATGCTCAGTATTAGATCTATAAAAATATTTTTACATACAGATGTAGAGGTTCACAGCCATCCATTGAACTGAGTACAGGGTCCCCAATGAAGGAGTTAGAGAAAGGACCAAAGGAGCTGAAGGGTTTGCAGCCCCTTAGGATGAACAACAATATGAACTAACTAGTACCCTCAGAACTCCCAGGGACTAAACCACCAACCAAGGACTACACATGGTGGGACTTATTGTTCTGACAGCATGTGTATAGTAGAGGTTTGCAAAGTTGATTATCAATGGGAGGAGAGGCCCTTGACCCTGTGAAGGTTCTGTGCCCCAGTGTAGGGGAATGCCAGGGCCCATTAGTGGGAGAGGGTGGGGTGGCAAACAGGGGGAGGGAGGAGGCAACAAGGGTTTGTTCTTGTTGGGTTTTTTTGTTTTGTTTTGTTTTGTTTTTGGAGGGAAAACTGGGAAAGAAGAAATCATATGATATGTAAATAAAGAAAATATCTAATTAAAAAATAAAAATAAAAATAAAAAGAAGTCTATTACTACTGCTGCTGCATAGCAATGCTACTTCTGTCCTCCACTGACTTCAGACTCTACCTTCTCTGGCCTTCCACAGTAAATGAAAGACCAGCAACTCTCCAGGAAGTTTGTAGACTTAGCTTTGTATATGGAGCTGCTACTGCTTTCTCAGATTCTCCAAGATGAATGCCTGTTGGATTGCCCAACTCCTGTATAAGCAATGGTAGTGAATCTCCTTTTTAATGTGTATAGTTCGATCAATTCTGATTGTCTAGAGCAGAGGATCTCAACCTGTCGGTCATGACCCATTTGGTGGGTATGTCAAATGACCCTTCCACAGGGATCACCTAAAACCATCTGCATTTCAGATATTTGCAATACAGTTCATTACAGTGGCAAAATTACAGTTATAGAGTAGCAACAAAAATAATGTTATGGTTGGGAGTCACCACAGTATTAGAAACTGTATTAAGGGGTCATAGCATTAAAAATGATGAGAACCACTGGGCTGTAGAATTCTGATATGCTATATAAATTCACTGATGGGTGGATAGTGGTTGCTTCTATGGGAAGCAGAAAGGTACCTGTGGTGGTCCAAATATCTGGGTCACTCTAAAACCACATGATGAATGTTTAACCACTAGAATGTTATGAGGAGATGAGGCCTTTGGAAAATAATTAAAGTTTCCAATCAGTGACTGTGAAACCCACATGAAAGTCCCATCATAAAGACACTTAAGAGTGTCCTTGCCCCTTCCATTAAGGAGGCCATAACTAGAGACCCTCATCTAAGAACCAGAAATAGGGCTTTCACCAGACACTGAAAGTGCCAATGTTGGAACTCTGGAGATGACCTGGGCTGTAATTGAGTGATTGGGTTAAACCTGTAAGTTCTTCAGATGGATCTTGGCAAGGAATAGATTATTATTACTATTATTGTTGTTATTATTTATTATTATTGTCTTAGATTCACAAACTGCTTCCTTTCCTTAATTTCTTCAGTCTGTAACTCCATCTTTGCAGGTACTCTATGCATTTACATTCTGTAAAAGGTTTGCTTATATAACCATATCTCCCTCTAATCCAAGGAGCTAACAGGGGTCCTGAGCATTGAGAGGTCATGGAAGACAGAGAAGTGTGTTTGTTTGTTCTCAGTGCATGATTCGTTTGGAGCTCTGCGAATTGCTATGGTTTCGTTTTCAGATTTGGAGTTGAAAGTTTGTTTGATGCCTTTGTCAGGTTTCTATTTTATTTCTCTATTTGAATACCAAGGACATATTAAGATCTGAGTTTTAAACGATGAAATATATACTTACATTTCTTACTCTCTTTAGTCTTAGATAGCTTTGAAAAGAATGGGGGTGTGTATGCCTGTATTTACTTTACATTTTTTTTCCTTTCTTTCTTCTTTCTTCATTTTGAACCATTGTACTAACCAAGAAGGGGAAGGGGGAGGCATTAAAAACCACTCCCAATCCGATCACTTCTACATTGACCCATTCAGGTCTCTCTTCTACTCATCATTTAAAGGTATAAGACGTAAATAAATAGCAATAAAGGTCTAATTTTACTGTGTCTTCTGTAACTTAACGTTGTCTCAGAATGCACCACTGATTGTTGAAGAGCCACTCAGCAAATCACCAGGATTCTCATTTGCACATTTAGCCATTAATATCTCCTGACTCACATTACACTGATGACAAGAAAATGGAATTCCTGACAATGATGCCGAACTCTTTATTTTAATTATTTTCTCTTTTTTTTTGGAATTTTCTTTTTTTATTAGATATTTTCTTTATTTACATGTCATATGATATCTCCTTTCCTGGTTTGCCCCCTGGGGGGAAACCTGTTCCCTCCTCCTGCTCACCAACCTACCCTCTCCCACTTTCTGGCCCTGGCATTCCCCTACATTGGGGCATAGAACCTTCAGAGGATCAAGGGCCTCTTCTCCCTCCCATTGATGACCGACTAGGCCATCCTCTGCTACAGATGCAGCTGGAGCCATTAGTCCCACCATGTGCACTCTTTGATTGGTAGTTTAGTCTCTGGGAGCTCTGAGGGTTCTAGGTAGTTCATATTGTTGTTCATCCTAAGGGGCTGCAAGTCCTTCAGCTCCTTAGGTCCTTTCTCTAGCTCCTTCATTGGGGACCCTGTGCTCAGTCCAATGGATGGCTGTGAGCCTCTACTTCTGTATTTGTCAGGTACTGTCAGAGCCTCTCAAGAGACAGCTCCTGTCGGCTGGCCCTTGCTGGCATCCACAATAGTGTCTGGATTTGATGATTGAATATGGGAAGGATCCTAGGTGGAGCAGTCTCTGAATTGTCCTTCCTTCAGTCTCTGCTCCATAGTTAATCTCTACAACTCCTTCCATGGGTATTTTGTTCCTTCTTCTAAGAAGGACAGAAGTATCCACACATTGGTCTTCCTCCTTCTTGAGTTTCTTGTGGTTTGTGGATTGTATCTTGGGTATTATGAGCTTCTGGGCTAATATCCACTTATCAGTGAGTGCATACCATTGTGTTCTTTTGTAACTGGGTTACCTCACTCAGGATGATGTTCTCCAGATCCATTCATTTCCCTAAGAATTTCATAAATTCATTGTTTTTAATAGCTGAGTAGTACCCCATTGTGTAAATATACCACATTTTCAGTATCCATTCCTCTGTTAAAGGACATCTGGGTTGTTTCCAGTTTCTGGTTACTATAAATAAGGCTGCTATGAACATACAATCCTATATCCGATAGAGGACCTAATATCCAATATACACAAAGAACTCAAGAAGTTAGACTCCAGAGAATCAAATAACCCTATTTTAAAAATGGGACACAGAACTAAACAAAGAATTCTCAACTGAGGAATACCAAATGGCTGAGAAGCACCTAAAGAAATGTTCAACATCCTTAGTCATCAAGGAAATGCAAATCAAAACAACCCTGAGATTCCACCTCACACCAGTCAGAATGACTAGGATCAAAAACTCAGGTGACAGCAGATGCTGGAGAGGTTATGAAGAAAGAGGAACACTCCTTCATTGCTGGTGGGATTGCAAGCTGGTACAACCACTCTGGAAATCAGTTTGGTGGTTCCTCAGGAAATTGGACATAGTACTACCAGAGGACCCAGCTATACCACTCCTGGGCATACATCCAGAAGATGCTCCAACATTTAATAAGGACACATGCTCCACTATTTTAACTATTTTCTGACACAAAAACATGTGGTGTATGTTCTCCGAGTTTCTTTTGGCCATCCCAGCTCCCTTTCTGGAATTCAGATGTCACTCTGTAATAATATGATGGATACAGGGCAGGCAGGAGGATACACATCTACAGATAATATCTGCAGCACATTCAGTATTTCACTGATTGGTTAATTCTCCCTCCTATACCTGCTTCTGCAACTGCTTTATCTCCCTTAACAATATTTTTTGGGAAATGCCCATTTATCTTCATATTTACTCTCTGTAAATTACATCATGTGTCTAAGTAGCTAAAAGCATTTAGGCATCTACTCTTTGTAACTGATGACCTCTGTTATGTTTTGCCAACCAGTCAATGCATATAAAGTTATCAGCAATTGCCCACTGATGTTCATATATCCAGGAATGAAAGGTTAGAAGATAGGAAAGGCTAAACTAAACCAAAGCAGATAAATAGTCAATCTCACAGGGAAAGAAGAAAGAAGAAGAGCAAAAGCTGGAAGAGAACACAACTTCCTTGTATACAATTTGTCTTATACTTTGTAGTTTGACTTGGTCACAACCTAAATGTGTTGAACAAATTAAAAGACACACTTAAGAAATAAATCTGACGGGTGGTGGTGGTGCACGCCTTTAATCCCAGCACTTGGGAGGCAGAGGCAGGCGGATTTCTGAGTTCCAGGCCAGCCTGGTCTACAGAGTGAGTTCCAGGACAGCCAGGGCTACTCAGAGAAACCCTGTCTCGAAAAAAAACCAAAAAAAAAAAAAAAAAAAAGAAAAGAAAGAAAGAAAGAAATCTGAGTATCACATTATTTGTATGACCAAATGGGTGTTTTATTTCAAATAATACCAAATATATCTGGAGGAAGGAACAACTTTAGGTAGTTTTGTTGAAAGTGAGTTTGTTTTTGCAATCATCTCTGGATTTAAAAAGAAAAACTGGAAAATGGCTTCTAAATGGTTCACTATAGAATAAAATCAAAATTCCTATAAACATTTCATTTTGGGGGGATAAGAGAATGGAAGAATGCAAGAATGAGGGGATCCAGAGGTGTAAAGTCAAAGAGGATTAGCACATGACAGATGCTGCAAAGGTGACTGGGAGGGCAAAACATCTGTTGCCCTGGCTTTGCAAGGTATTTTTTGGAAAGCATCATGAAGTTGTTTGAGGAGTAGAAGAGGGAGTCAGATTTGTTCCCTGTCTTTCATTGATCAAAGTTTATCCATGAGAACTAACCAGTCCCCCTTAAAATCTGAATTCTACAGAATCTGTTGTGACTTGGCTGCCACAGGGATGCCCTGGAACAGGAAGGTAGAGGAACACTGAGGCAGAAAAAACATAGCCAGGAGAATCCTTCAAATAAGAGAACAGCTCAGCATAGGAACCCTGGCTGCCAGGAGCAGCGAGAGCATCACAGAACTGCATTTCAACACCATGGAAAGAGTTGAAATGGTTCATTGGATGAATTTAAATGTGACAAGTCTATGGTTCTCAGTCAAAGAAAAGAAAGATACTGGTGAAATCAAAAATGATGACTGAATTGTTAGGGTTTATAATCTCTCTCTCTCTCTCTCTCTCTCTCTCTCTCTCTCTCT
>JADRCC010157967.1:0-10236 GCA_019843855.1 Hylomyscus alleni
TTTTTTTTTTTTAAGACAGGGTTTCTCTGTGTAGCCCTGGCTGTCCTGGAACTCACTCTACAGACCAGGCTGGCTTTGAACTCAGAAATCCTCCTGCCTCTGTCTTCCAAGTGCTGGGATTAAAGGCGTGCGCCACCGCTGTCCGGCTAGGAGATATATTTTAGAGAAGTGAACATGTACTACATAGTCTAGTAATTGCTGAGAATGGTCACAACATGCTCAGCCAAGACCAGTGTTAGCAAAGCCCAATGGAGACCAGCAAAGAGTGACAAGGCGAACAAAGGCCACACAATGCTGTACTCTGCCTGTTCGGTTATATTAAAACCATTTTCCAAACATCATTTGTTCTCTCCAGCATCCACTCGAGCAAAACGTCACATGCCCCTTTTCCTGGCAGCTTTCATGAAGACATTCCATGTCTGTTCTCAGCAAATCATTTTCACATGTGTCTGTTTCAGCAATACTATCTTCTCATAAAACACTTTCCAGAAAAACAGCACAGCTGAGTCTCCAAAGGAAGCAGCAATTTCCTCTTTAGTTCACTCTGAGACCCCCTCCTGTTCCCCTTCCCTTGAGATGCTCAGTATTTTCTGTACTTACCTAGTATTGCCTCTTTTTTTCTTATGTAGCATGTCTACCCCCCATTCCATCCATGTTTCAATGATCTAATTGATTTGAAGGTGTTCATATTTCTTGTAATTTAAGTATGCTATAATTAGATGTGATTTTTAAGGTAGTATCTTTTATTGGACTGTTTCACCTCTGAGATCCTTAGGTGGATATTTAAGTATGTAATCAGCCACTGATCTTCAAATAGATATCTCTGCATCATTGTCTTTTTCTTCTTCTGGGATTTAAAGTAAATTGATAGCAGGCCATTTGTGTGATAGGTTGCAAAGCATCTTCTTCACTACTCTGAGTTCAAATGAGAAAACATCCATTGATTTATTTCACGTTGCTAATTTTTTTATTTTTGCTTCTTCAAACTTCTGTTACATTTACTTTGTTTTCATTTTGGTTTGTTTTGATCTAGTTTTTAATCTAGTTTTTTTTTCCTTTTTTTAAGTTTTATTGCATTATAATGAGAAAAGTTACATGATTTCAATTTATCTGAATTTATTAACATTTAAAAACATATTTTAAGTATATAGAATTAAATCACATTCTTGTTTTCCTTTTGTACCCCAACTCCTCCCAGAAAATTCCTTCAATATCTACAATATATTTTTGTCATATTCTTTAAAATTTATAAAATATTATAACAATAAAAATGAGTATCATAAAAGTTGTTTGATATAAAACAACAATCAATTTAACAGTCTTATGTAGATGCTTGTCTACGTTAATACTGAAAATATATACATTTTTCTCAATATAAATTTTAAATAACTCCAAATGTATTAACTGTATATTTCATAATAATACATATCTACTAATATTTTCTTAAATGAACATAAATATATAAAGTGTTTTTGTTTGTTTATTTGTTTTGTATTTTGTAAAGCCTAAAATCTTGGCTCTTACAGTAGTAACTTGACACAAGAGTTACAAAAGTCAAGCAAAGCATTCAGTCTCACTCTTTGTTGTTCTCTTACAAACCCCCACCCAATTTAATTGTCTACATTTCTTTTGGGTATATAAATACTTTTAAATTATGTAAGCTGTTCTGAAAACCATAGTATAGTGTAAAAACATGAAATAAACAATACTACTAATAGAGAGGCTGAGATAGGAGAAGCAAGATTTCAAGACCATTATATTGTACACAGTAAGACACTGTCACAAACAAGCAAGCTAAAAATGTGTATAGATTGTATAATATTGGACCTATTTCTCCAAATACCAAATTAGAGAGACCATTGGATGACAGTTAATAAATTTCTAATTCCTCATATTTTTGGATTTCAATTGATTAGGATATGTTGGTAATATCAATTTTCATATTAAGATATTAAGAAAAAGTAATTGTTACTTCCTGTTGTCCTTGTTGTAAGAGGTGGAATTAGGATTGTGTAGATTTGTTGAAAGATTGCTTTCTTGCTTCTTCTAGAGTGTAGTTTTGCTCCTTATGTTGATGTTTTCCATCTATTATCCTTTGTAGAGCTGGATTTGTGGAAAGATATTGTGTGAATTTTGTTTTGTCATGGAATATCTTGTTTTCTCCATCTAATGTAATTGAAAGTTTTGCTGGGTATAGTAGCCTGGGCTGGCATTTGTGTTCTCTTAGGGTCTGTATGACATCTGCCCAGGATCGTCTAGCTTTAATAGTCTCTGGTGAGAAGTCTGGCATAATTTTGATAGGCCTGCTTTTATATGTTACTTGACCTTTTTCCCTTACTGCTTTTAAAATTCTTTCTTTGTTTAGTGCATTTGGTGTTTTTATTATTATGTGACGAGGAGAAATTTCTTTTCTGATCTAGTCTATTTGGAATTCTGTAGGCTTCTTGTATGTTCATGGGCATCTCTTTCTTCTATAATTTTGTTGAAGATATTTACTGGCCCATTACATTGGGAGTCTTCACTCTCTTCTATACCTATTATCCTTAGGTTTGGTCTTCTCATTGCATCCTAGATTTCCTGGATGTTTTGGGTTAGGAACTTTCTGCTTTATGCATTTTCTTTGACTGCTGTGGCAATGTTTTCTATGGTGTCTTCTGCCCCTGAGATTCTCTCTTCTATCTCTTGTACTCTGTTGGTGATGCTTGAATCCACGACTCCTGATTTCTTTCCTAGGTTTTCTATTTCCAGGGTTGTCTCTCTGATTTCTTTATTGTTTCTATTTCCATTTTTAGATTCTGGATGGTTTTGCTCATTTCCTTCACCTGTTTGATTGTGTTTTCCTGTAGTTCTTTAAAGGATTCTTGTGTTTCCTTTTGAAGGGCTTCTAGCTGTTTACCTTTTCTCTCCTGTATTTCTTTGAGGGTGCTATTTATGTCTTTCTTAAAGTCCTGTATCATCATCATGAGAAGTGATTTTATATCTGAATCTTGCTTTTCCAGTATGATGATGTGTCCAGGACTTGCTATGGTGGGAGAATTGGGTTCTGATGATGCCAAGTAACCTTGGTTTGTGTTGTTTATTTTCTTATGCTTGCCCCTCACCATCTGGTTATATCTAGTGCTACCTGCCCTTGCTAAATCTGACTGGAGCCTGTCCTTTGGCTTTTTACATGTGTCAGTTTTCTCATTAACGTGGCTATTTTCTGATGCTGTGTGTGACACGCTAATCATATGTTGCATGTGATTATTTTATCTTTTGCACATTATAGAATATTAGCTGCCTCATTGAAAAAAGGCACCTTCAGGATTGTGTGATTGTACAGTCTACAAACTCCTGGTCTCAAGGTACCTACCTTCCATATTGTGCAGACATAATAATAGTATAGTTAATTTACACACATTCCCATTGACAGGTATAAAAATAATACCACTGAAAAGCTCAAACACATGTTTCAGTAATATTCTTGTTGATCCCCACCTCATGGCCCTCTTTTGATTCTGAGGAAATTGAAAGAATGAGAGCTACTGGTTATCTTCACAAGATCTATTGTCCCAATTTCCTGAAGAACCTCCAGATGTCACCAGCAATGGAGGAGGAGTGTTGTCCTTGTTCTACATCCTTGCTAGCATGAGCTGTGGCTTGTGTTTTTAATCTTAGGCATTCTGATTAGTGTAGGGTGGAATCTCATGGTCAGTTTGCTTTGTATTTTTCTGATGACACTGAACATTTCTTTAAGTGCTTTTCAGCCATTCAATATTCCTCTGATAAGAATTGAACACTCCTTCATTGCTGGTGGGACTGCAAGCTGGTACAACCACTCTGGAAATCAGTTTCGCAGATCCTACAGAAATTGGACATAGTACTACCAGAGGACCAAGCTAAACCACTCCTGGGCATATACTCAGAAGATGCTCCAACATGTAATAAGGACACATGCTCCACTATGTTCATAACAGCCTTATTTATAATAGCTAAAAACAGGAAACAACACAGATGTCCCTCAACAGAGGAAAGGATACAGAAAATGTGGTGCATCTACATAATGGAGTACTACTCAGCTATTAAAAGTAATGAATTTATGAAATTCTTGGGGAAATGGATGGATCTGGAGAATATCATCTTGAGTGAGGTAACCCAATCACAAAAGAACACACATGGTATGCATTCTCTGATAAGTGGATATTAGCCCAGAAGATCGGAATACACAAACTACAATCCACAAACCACAAGAAACTCAAGAAGAAGGAAGGTCAAAGTGTGGATACTTCATTCCTTCTAAAAAGGTGGAACAAAATACACATGGAAAGAGTTGTAGAGACTAACTATGGAGCAGAGACTAAAGGAAGGACAATTCAGAGACTGCTCCACCTGAGAATCCTTCCTATATTCAGCCATCAAATCTAGACACTATTGTGGATGCCAGCAAATGCTGGATGACAGACGCCTGATATAGTTGTCTCTGGAGAGGCTCTGACAGTACCTGACTAATACAGAAGTAGAGACTCACAGCCATCCATTGGACTGAGTACAGGGTCACCAATGAAGGAGCTAGAGAAAGGACCCAAGGACCTGAAGGGTTTGCAGCCCCTTAGAATAAACAACATTATGAACTAACTAGTACCCTTAGAGCTCCCAGGGACTAAGTCACCAACCAAAGAGTACACATGGTGGGACTCAGGGCTCCAGCAGCATGTGTATAGCAGAGGATGGCCAAGTTGGTCATTAATGGGAGGAGAGGCCCTTGGCCCTGTGAAGGTTCTATGGCCCAGTGTAGGGGAATGCCAGGTCCAGTAAGCAGGGGGTGTGTGGGGTGATGATCAGGGGGAGGGGGGAGAGAACAGGGCTTTGTTTTAGTTTTTGGTTTATTTTATTTTATTTTAATTTTTTTCATTGGTTTTTTTTTTTTTTTTTTTTTTTTTTGAGAGGAACCTGCGAAAGGAGATATTGTAAATAAAGAAAAAATCTAAAGGGGATCAAGGTATAGTGTTAAAAAATAAAATAAAATAAAATAGGACATTATTCTAAATGAGATTTGAGTTCAACTGTAACAAATGGAGCAAAAATACATAATAATAAAGCCAAATAATTGGATAAGTTTCAAGGAAAGAAAAGAACCTACAAAAAGGAATAAGAAGGCTGGTCAAGTGTGAGGCAATGTATAAAAGTGTGGTTAAAATTTACACAGAAGGAGGAGTACATATAAAGATAACCAAAAGAAACAATGTATGTATGAAAATACCATAAGCAAAACTATTACTGTGAATTCTAATTTTGAAAAAACAAATAAAAAATAGTGCTAATGATGTTCTGGAATGCTGCTCAATACAATTTGACCCATTTTAGGTAAAATTGTTTCAGCCTTAGAATGGGAAAGATATGGCAATTTTGTCACATAAGCATATAACAACAGGTTCTAAACATGAACCTTCCTCAAATATATTAATCTATGGAGGAAGTATATACCTACAAGCAACTGACTTTTAGAAAATTATACTTTTATATGATTTTGACCTATACTTGCTAAGGAAAGTTATATCTTTAAAATAACCTTTTTTGGTTTTGTGTGAATTTCACATAATGTACCCCAATTGCACTCATGTACCCCTCCTCTCATATCTGTCCTACACCCTTGCAATCTACTTCCTCAACAGAGAAAAGAAAAAAAACAATCTTATTGTGGCAATTATAGTGTATCAGGCAGTTATAGTGTATCACACTATGTCCCACCTTTTTATTCCCACATTTTTTTGTTTTCAAATGTATTTTGCAATGTCTCCTTGGTCTTGTATGAGGCCTCTGGATTTTGTTTCTCTATCAATACTGGAACCTCCTTGGAACTCCTTTCAGATACTCTATTGTTGCTCTGTGTTATGGAGACCTTCTATTTCTGGATGTTTAGGGCTGGCCACTTCATGCACTCCAGTAGTTCATCAATAGGGTAGGTATTTAGGTGGGCCAATTCAAATCCTGGATCTGGGCCTGAGAGGTATCTGCACTGGTTAGCATTGCACCTCACACCCTCACCAGCAACCTCTGCAACCAGGATCAGCTCTACCCTGCTGTTCAGGTGAGGTGGATGGTCTAGTCTCCTGAGTTTTGCAGCTAGTGAGAATCAGGGCCGGTTCTCCCATCCTCATGACCCAGGGGTCAGCTCTCTGTGATAAAAAGCCTTACTTACAGGATCTAGGATGTGATATTGCTTAAAATAAATTTGTTCAGTATCCCAGAAGATATCACCAATTTTCAAGCTTGATTCATCATTACACTGGGAATAAAGCCTTAAAACTATACTGAAAAGAGTATATGTTGGTATATTAAAAATGATGGTTATTTGCTAACAGAGCATTTTGTATCTCTAATGATTATAGTAATATAAAAACATGTAATCTCAAAATAACAAAGCAGATGTAATATACTAGGTGCCTTACTATTTTAACAACATTCATTTTTTAAAATAAATAAATTTCAAGTCATAATTGCTCCAGTACATATCCTCTTATGGCTACAACCACACTTGTTATTACAATAACATTAAGTAAGCTTCTCTTGAGAAATGAAATCCTTGTAACTATGTTAGTTAAACATTGGCCTTTGATGTTCATGCATTTAATACTGAAGGTTTTGAAGACTGGAGATGATACATGGAAAATGTGTTATACAATACTTTGTGATTCTAAGGAAACAAATTGAGCAGGATATGGTTTTAAAAGATAGTATTGGGACTTGTCCTTTCTGGAGTTTATGACTGACATTATAAAAGTCCTAGAAGATTTACTGAATTGAGACTTAGTGAAGGAGGTTTCCATATTTTTTCCTTCAGCAAATCAATGAAGACTTCATTTTGAGAATTAATCACACCTAAGGAAAATGCAGTGGAAAATAAAGAAAAGAAGAAATGGAAACCCAACATGATTCGCTTGTCAGGAAGGAAATGGAGCAATCAATAGTGATATGCACAGTCAACATGAATGCAAACGCCCATGTGTGTCCAGCCATATGCTTCCAAGTAAAACTTGTGGGTCTCTCTAAATCAATGACATGGTAACACTGAAGCAACAGAACTGTTTTTCCTCATATGTCTGTAACACTCACATCATGAGCAGTAAAAAATGCATACTGGTAGCTTACAGGAAGTAAAATGGAGCAAAAATATGTTTAAAGTTGTGAAAAGTTCTTAGGTAAGAACTACATTCCTTCTTGTTGCCTTATGAAATGAAGTACTTCTTTTTTCTTTTTCAAGTTCTCTTTTTTTTGGCGGGGGGTTTCCAAACAGGGTTTTTCGGGATCAGTCCTGGCTGTCCTGGAACTCACTCTGTAGCCCAGGCTGGCCTCAAACTCAGAAATCCGCCTGCCTCTGCCTCCCAAGTGCTGGGATTAAAGGCATGTGCCACACCGCCCATGAGGTACTTCTTGTAGTCCATCTTCCTAATGTTTAATTACTCATCTTATCCTAAATATATACTGGACCCCCACTAATCATGAGTATAGTGAATGTATTCTATTAAACTTTTATTTGTAGAGTTCATGAACATAAAAAAAATTGATTTATTGTTTATTTCTTTAACATTCTTTTAAATCGGACACATTCTGCTTTTCTTGTATGTATGCAGACTTCTGTATTTAAGTGAGGACAATAATATATGTTCTACCCAGAGTGGTAGATTAAAGTGGGACCTTAATATTCCTTAAGGAATATGCAACAGAGAAACACAAAGCAGCATTCATCATAGACCTGGGAAATCTCCAGTGACGGAAACACTGGAGATTTGGTGTAGTAATTTGGTGACTGAGGCAGTTTGATATCTGTGATGAGTTCTAAATTAGCCTTGACTAAAGCATGCAGGCCCTTTGTAAATAATTAACAAGAAAGAAAGAAAGAGAGAAAGAAAGAAAACAGATTATGAGAAAAGATTCCTTAGCAGAAATGAATGGTTTGCTAATGAATTAATATTAACTACTGAGTATCAGATAAATCTTCATATGTCAGGACACTTAGTAAGGCTGACCTTAGTACGATTATCTGAGTGGATCTGGATGTCAGATCTCTATTTCCATACTCAGAAGAATGATATAAGAAAATTACTTCCCAATGGTTGTTTTATTAATAGAGGAAAAACAAAGCGAACAACAACAACAAAAACTAACACACAGATCAACATAGTTTTTAGTTTGTGCAATGTTCTGCTTAGTGATAAAAAAAATTTCCATCTTTTGGGCAATTAGCACCACAAGATCTTAAAGCCTCTACAATGGCAGTCTCTGGGTGGTCTTGCTGTATCATAGTTGAAACTCACACATTCAGAACAGGAAAAAGAAAGATCAAGACAGAAATATAAACAGAACACCATGTTTTAACAAACCTCCATTGTGCTGAAGATTAAGTAGCAGCACGGGTGTTGATGGGGCCATCAAGTATGTCTGGGACTGCTTTATTGTTACCTTGCAGAGGGACAATTTGAATTTGTAGATTTTGGGAAATTTCAACATAAGTAGTCAGGGTAGTGAAAATGCACAGAAGAAAACCCTCCAATAAAAAATTCTAGCACTTTCTCTGAAGCAATGCAACTAGTAATACTAATAATAGCCAAGTCAGGGATAAAGGCTCAGCTGAATAGACTATCTAAAATATGCTAGCTCTCTGGTTTCACAGAGGTCAGGAAGCAAAACATTCAAATGTCTCATGTCTTCTCAGGATGAGGATTTTTTAAAAAGGATTATGTAGTCTCTCATACTTCATTGAATATAATGTGGTTAGCTTAATAATGCTGAACAATTTACTGGCATGGCAGGAACTTCATTGACTGTATACTACTAGACTATTGCTGGCATTCCAGTGCATTTTAACCCACAGCACTGAGGGGACACTTTAGCAGAATCACTTTGCTGATGGGAAAACCAAAGTTAGAATAGTTATGTAACTTTCTAAAACCACATTGTACCTAGTTTTGGAGCTGGAATTTGAAGCCAAGACTGACTATATAATTTAAATCTGCAAAAAAAGGCACAGATGTCATGTACATTCATGAATGTTATAGAGATCTTTTTCTGTTTCCTGCCAAGGATCCAGCCATCCCACACTCTGATTATTATGATCTTAGGATGACTGTCTTTATTTTAAATAAACAGCTCCTTTTAGATTTAAGATGGTTAGCATCAAAGAGGCAGATGGTTCTCCTGCCATTAGTGTCCATCTAAAGAGGAAAAAGAACATAACATACCCTGTGTTAGCCACACCATGACGCACCATCATAGCCATCCATTTGCAAATTTCTTCCTCCCCTTCACATATATTAATATATTCTGATTACCTGACTGTGTGCAACATCAGTAAAGAAAATGACATATTTTTAAAAGGGTTGGGAAATTTGAAAGAGATGCATCACCTCTTAGTCTTGCCTGACTCATTACACAGTACTTCTTTTCAATAACTTGCTTGCAAGGACAGTAAGAAAGACTTTCTTCCTCACATAACTCTTTCTCGTATAAGTACCAGATTCACTTTCAGTTGGTTGAAGACAATGAGAGGTGTAAGAGTGTTTCAGACAGTCATATCAGCCTTAGCCCAGTAACTACAACCTCATAGTTATTTCTAAAGACTGAAGATCTAGACTCGTAGCTGCCATTTGTGACTTCTGTATCCCATTGTTTAGTAATAGAAGATTGTCAGAAACTGTACTTAGTGCCAGATACTTCTTGCCCCAACATTACCTGTATGTTGAATACACCATATTCACCTGACATGTGACAGTATGGGACTGATTACAATTGGATGTTGTTAGTGGTTGTAACCCAGATTTCTGTCCCCAGTTTAGTTTCCATAAACTAGAATGTCCTTTTGATGTGAAAATGAAATCTGTAAAAGAAAAGGCAACTTATAGAGTCTGAGGAAGACAATTCAGTAAAGTAGTTCACATTGTTCAAACATAAGGACCTGAATTCAGTCCCAAGATCAACATAAAAGTGGGTCATGGCAGTGAGACAGTAAAAACCCAGTACTATGAGTCAGGAGCTCCTGAGCCAGTCAGTCTAGCAAAATTAGAATGCATCAGAATCAGTGAGAGAACCTGTGTTAAAAAATAAGATGGAGTGCTATCGAGGAAGATATCTAGCATCAAACTCTTACTTACATACTCATGTAAATACATATGTATGGACTCACACCACTCACATACATGTGGCTACACATGTGAACGCTTATACACACTTCAAATACACATACACACACACACACACACA
>JADRCC010157969.1:0-12469 GCA_019843855.1 Hylomyscus alleni
GTGTGTGTGTGTGCAAAGTACCTGTAGTAACATCCATCCCTCCAATGCTCCTATTTGCTCCACATCCTCACCAATCTCTCCAAGTGGAAAGACTGAGAGAAAGGAAGTGGTTCAGCGAAGGTGACCTGTGCCCTTCCCCAAATTGGCATCTAGTCTCTCTCGCACGCATATTTTCTAACTCAGTTAACATTTCTCTCTTTTCTGCCTGGCCCTGCAGATGTGAATGAGTGTGGAGTTAAACCCCGGCCATGCCAGCACAGATGCGTGAATACACACGGTAGCTACAAATGCTTTTGCCTCAGTGGCCACATGCTTCTACCAGACGCCACATGTTCAAGTAAGTTTCAGCAGCCCCTCAGTGTTGAAGGCTTGCCTTTTGGTATTTGATGCATGGGGAAAGACTTACTTGAGTAACTTTTAAAAACGTATCAAGCTGGGTGATGGTGGTACATGCCTTTCATCCCAGTACTCAGGAAGCAGAGGCAGAAGAATCTCTGTGAGTTCAAGGCCAGCCTGGTCTACAGAGCTAGTTCCAGGACAACCAGGGATACACAAAGAAACCCTGTCTCTAAAAAAATAAATAAATAATAAATAAACAAACAAAAACAAACATACAAAAATATGAAGAGTAAAAATAAAATTTAAAAATTATATCTTGTGCTATGTTGGTGTGGTGATGCATGCCTTTACTCCTAGCGTTCAGGAGGAAGAAGCAAATGGATCTCTGTGAGTTTGAAGCCAGTCTCATCTACGTAGTGAGTCCTAGGCCAGACAGGACTACATGGTGAAACCCTTTCTCAAAAAGAGCAAAAGCAAAAAACATCTGCCCACACCCACCCCCTGGTCATGGTGATCCTCCTCTCTCTCTTCCCCTCAGTCCCTTGCCTGCTCAATCCAAAAGTCCTGCCTCTGTCTTCCTGCCCAGCCTTTGGCTGTATGGCAATTCTTTATTACCAATCAGAGCCAGCTGGGGGCAGAGACTCTCAGCGTCTGGAAACTTGACTTTTGGGATCCAAATTAAAACAAAGCATTAGAACCAATTCCCAACATCTAGGGTTGAGGATATGGCTCAGTTGGTAGAGTGCTTGCCTAGCATGAAAATAACCGCTGGGTTTGAGCCCTAAAACCACATAAACATGACACAATAATACATGCCTGTAATACCAGCATTCAAGAAGTGGAGGCAGGAGATTAAGTTATTTCAAAGTCAAACTGAGTTATAAATCAAGTTGGAAGTCAACATGGGGATACATGAGACTCTGCCTCAAAAAAAAAAAGTCTTTAACATCACCATAAGCTAAAACATCTTTGGGCACTTTTTAAAATTATGGTTAAGATGTACATAATGTAAAATTGACTATTTTAGCCATTTAAAAGTGAACAACGCAGTTACCTGCTACCTTCGTAATGTCCAGCAGCCACCACTACCATCAAGCCTGGTGGCCTGAGACTGATGCCTGGAACCCACAACATTCCTGGCTCTCAGTTGTAATATCCAGCACTTCTACTTCAAGATGGGAGTTGCATACAAGGGAATGGGCATAGAGGCCATGGCTTACACAGTGTAGCGGCAGGTAACAAGAGAGAGCATGGCTCAACACAGCAGAAAGCAAGAATCAACTTATGAAAGTTGTCCTCTGACCTCCACATGTGTGCTGTGCACTCATACACATGTGCTCATGTGCTCTCTCACTCTCATGCTCTCTCTCTCTCTCTCTCTCTCTCTCTCTCTCTCTCTCTCTCTCTCTCTCTCACACACACACACACACACACACACACACACACACACTATATACACACATGCACGCACACATAGACACACAATTTAAAACATACTAAAAGGAAAAAAGCTTAACCAATAACAGCAACTCCCTGTTGCCCTCAATAGCTACAAATCTGCTTTCTGTCTCTATAGATTCATTTCTTCTAGACATTCACTTTATAAAAGGGGGGACTCACTAGGGAGAATCAATTACATATCTCTACTTATATATGTGGAGACGAGTTGGATTTTTATCATGAAACTAGGCATGGCGATTAAAGGGAGGTGATAAATTTCTACACCATCCCAGGAACATCAATCCTTCCCACCAGCTACCTTTCTCACGCCCCTTGCCCCACTCCCAGAGATTAGAGTGTCTCGTTGGAAATGCATTCTGACTCACATTCCTGAAAAGAAAAGCCCTTCTGTGATAATGAACCCCATGTCCTGGGGGAGGATGGGAATCTCCATCCATTCATTTCTTGAGAAGAGAAGCTTTTTAAGTTTTATATTTCAGCTTAAAGGCAAACCCAGCTTCCCTGTCTGCCTTTCCCCTCCCCTCTTCTCTTGCCATCTCATCTTCTTATGGCCCTCGGCCCCCAGAAAGCACAAACCTGCTACCTTCGGCCTGCTTCCCAGGGTTGCAATCATGCAGACTCCCACACCATCCCAGGCTTTGGAAGGTAATGTGTAGTGCCCCTCAGTTCCTCTTTGTCTTGGCCCTAAATAATCGTTTACTCAGATCTTCCCTTAACAAAACAACCTAAGAGATAACACACATATTTGCAGTGTCTTTTTCAAATATATTATTCATATAAATTAAGGAGAAACCCAGATGAAGCAATCTGATAGTTTATTGAGTCCTTTACAGCACCCTTGTGACTACCACCAACTAGAATTTGGCCAGAACTACCTTGTCTTGTGCCTCCCCAACAAGGATCACTTCAAACTTCTTAAAAACATCAATGCTCATGGATGCTTCTGAAAACATTACAGGGGAGCTCATTCCGTGCCAAAAGAGATATTGTTCCCCAAGTGCAAAGATAGTTAATTTTGGTGATTAAGTTTCAAAGAAGATAGCTAAAGAGAAAAGAAGTGAATAATATAACCATCAGTAGGTGTTTGTTTCCTTGCCTTATGTCTCCATCCCTGCACCCTCTCTCTTTAACTCTAGGGATTATCTGTGCCTCCACATATAAAGCTTTCCTGGGTGCTGATTTTTTCCTCCTAGCCCATTTCATTGTCTTTAGTTCCTCTGGGTGACTAGCATTTTATTGAGGTGGGTGAATGTTGTTATTTACCAAAATCATGGCTTTGATCACTGATCTTGGAATATAAGAGGTATTAAGAGGGCTGGGAAATGGCTCAGTAGGTAAAGAAAAAAAAAGCACCTGTCCTGCCAGCATGAGGACCTGAGTTCAAATCCCCAGAACCCTTATTAAAAAAAAAAAAAAACACAAAGCACAAGGGTTAATAATCCTGCCAGGCAGTGGTGGCGCATGCCTTTAATCCCAGCACTTTGGGAGGCAGAGGCAGGCGGATTCTGAGTTTGAGGCCAGCCTGGTCTACAGAGTGAGTTCCAGGACAGCCAAGGCTACACAGAGAAATCTTGTCTCGAAAAAACCAAAATAAATAAATAAATAAATAAATAAATAAATAAATAAATAAATAATCCTAACAACTCTGTAGGAAGATGTGGGGCAGAAATAGAAGAATCCCCAGGTTTCCAGGCCAGCTAGACTGAGGTATACAGTGGAAATACAACCAAGACCTGTAGTGTGGTACTAGGGATCAAACCCAGTGCCTCATGCATGCCTAGGCAAGCACTCTAACACCTGAGCTCCAACTGCTGTCCCTCTGGGAGACTTATCTTTATTGTTTTCCTTTGGCCACAAGGAGACATGTAGCCAGTCTTGGCTGCAAGGGAAGCCAGGTAAATATCTGAATTGTCAGATACACATTTTCACAATGGTGAAAGTGGGAGCCAAAAGAGCTCTTGCAGAACTGAGTACCAACCTGTATTTACCACGTCACTACAGGTACCTGCAACACCAAGTTTTGTGGCTTGAGTGGCTCTCAATGAGTCTCCACATTTGTGCAAAGATCTCTAGAATTATTTTACTCTAACTGTTCACATTGATAATCTATATCAGCAGTTACTTTCCATCCTCTAGAGACTGGCCATGAGACAAAATAATCCGAGTGCATGTAAAAGGTGAGAGATCTGGGTGGTGGTGGCGCACACCCTTAATCCCAGCACTTGGGAGGCAGAGGCAGGCAGATTTCTGAGTTCGAGGCCAGCCTGGTCTACAGAGTGAGTTCCAGGACAGCCAGGGCTACACAGAGAAACCCTGTCTCGAAAAAACAAAAAAAAAAAAGTGAGAGAAGGGCTGATGATGAGGTCAGTTAGTATCATGCTTACCTAGCTTATACACACCTTGGGGTCAATCCTTGGTGTTACATAAACCAGAAATGGTGTCACATGACTGTTATCTCAGAATTTTGGAAATGGAGACTCAGAAGTTGCAAGGCTATATAGTGAGTTCAAGGCCTAGCTGAGATACATCAGACAATGTCTCAATTTAAAAGACAGATAGACACACATACACACACACACACACACACACACAGTCAGAGAGAGAGAGAGCGTGAGAGAGAGAGAGAGAGGGGGGGAGAGTCAGAGCTGTATGTTTTGCCTAGAGATAGTCAAATGCAGTGTGTTGGTCAAAAAAAAACAGACCATGAGTGAGTGAGATGATTCCCAGAGGCCACCAGGACAATGCTCCTGCCAGATTCCAAATGGCTTTCCATTTGGGACTCAAACCATGAAGCCTATCCTGAGATGCATTACATTTCATATCACAGAATTGGGAGAGACTTTCTTGGTTAATCTTTGACTACTTTTGCAGACTCCAGGACGTGTGCCAGAATAAACTGCCAGTACGCCTGTGAAGACACAGACGAAGGGCCACGGTGTGTGTGTCCATCCTCTGGCCTCCGCCTGGGCCCAAATGGAAGAGTGTGCCTAGGTAAAACAGAAAGCGTCACCTCCATTCCTCTCCATCCCTCTCCCATTTCCCCTCCTTCTCCACTGAACTCCGTTTTCATTCATCACTAGGCTTATGTTGACTAGATACGGTGAATTCTTCAAAGTATTGATCTCTGTCTATGAAATATCTTCGTCATTTGTGCTCTCTAAATACTTTGGGATATAGAGGAAAACCAGTAGTCTATACTGCCAAGTGCCAGAATGAATAGGGCATAAAGGTTCTTTTTATTTACTGTATTGCCACTGCATATCTGACTTCAATCACCATGTGACTGACACTAATCCATTCAATCTTATGAGCCATTGGGATTTGTTTCAAGTCTTGGCTATCATTTTCCTGGAAAACTTGTGCTTACTTTTTTGTTCTCTGTATTAATTTAGTGAAAATAGTATATACCTCCCATGACATTTAGGCAGTGTTTTACATGCTTTTTCACATTCTCTTTAAAACCTGTTCTAAGGGATGGGGTTCGAGCATAGTTAGAGAATGGTTGCCTAGCATTCACAAACCCTTGGGCTCAATCCCTGCTACAGTATAAACCAGGTTTGGTAAAATATATCTGTAGCCATGGTACTCAGCAGATGAAGGCAGGGAGGCCAGAGGTCATCATGGAGATCAGAGGTCATCCTCAGCAAGTTCAAAGCTAGTATGGATTACTTTAGGCTCTGTCTCAAAAAAGAATGTCTTTATAAAAACTATCTAGCACATAGTAGGCAGGGTCAAGCAGACCTCTGTGAGTTTGAAGCCAACTTGGTCTACATCGTGAGTTCCAAGTCAGCCAGAAATACGTAGTGACACCCTGTCTCAAAAAAGTAAAAATATAATTTCATCGCTATTTCTGGCTAGACAAAACAGGTAGATTAAATCAGTATCAATTAAACACATAAACCATTCATTTCTAGCTGTAAATTTAGTACAAGCTGTGGCCTAAAGCTTTAACTTCCTTGTTTTCCCTTGTTTTATTGCACATCTTACTTTGTGAGTCCACAGAAGCCGGGCACATAGTTGGTTCAGTAAATGATCCCAGAAAACACTGGTTGAGCACTTAGGAAGTATCAGGAAAAGGCAGGTACCAGCACTGAGTGAATTCAGTGAGCAGATTCAATGAGCTCTGGGCACCTCTGGAAGACCAACTGTATTTGTTACTTTTCCCATTGCTTTGACCCAAATACTTGACAAGAAGGAATTTAAGGGAGTTTAAGGGAACTTAAGGGTTTATTTGACTTATAATTTGAGAGGTTGTAGAGAATGTCATAGTGGAAGATGTGTTGCTGCAAGAGTGGAAGGCAAGGCAGATGGTCACATTGTATCCAAATTCAGAAAGCAGAGAAGTGAGATTTCAAGTCCGGTCCCCCAGTCACTCCCTTCCTCTGGTAAGGTTCCTCCTCCTAAAAGCCCCACAGTCTTTCCAAATTTCACCAGAGACCAAGTGTTCAAATGCATGAGCCTATAAGAGAACATTTCACATTCAAACCACAACTCTGAGGAAAGCTGCCTCTTGGCTTTTCCTCTCGAGCCAAGAATTTTGGGTCACCTCTCCACCAACCCCTGCCGTTCCCCCATGGGATGCCGCTCCAGGGTGAGACTCCCTAGTCCTCACAGTAGGACCCAGGCACAACTCTATCAGGCAGCCTATGGCAGCAATGGAACCTTTGAAGGCTGAGTGGCACAGCGCCTTGGTGGCTGAAACACCATTTCATTCATTTTTGTATTTTGTTTACTTTTGTGAGTTTGAATTAATTCCGTTCAATCATCTAACTGTATATATTCCTAACAATCATATTACACTAAATACATATAACATACATTTATTTATTTATTTATTTATTTAATGCATATGAGTACACTGTAGCTGTACAGATGGTTGTGAGCTATCGTGTAGTTGCTGGGAATTGAACTCAGGACCTCTGCTTACTCCGGCCCTGCTCGCTCTGGCTCCAGGATTTATTTATTATTATATGTAAGTACACTGTAGCTGTCTTCAGACATACCAGAAGAGGGCGTCAGATCTCATTATGGGTGGTTGTGAGCCACCATGTGGTTGCTGGGATTTGAGCTCAGGACCTTCGAAAGAGCAGTCAGTGCTCTTACCCGCTGAGCCATCTCTCCAGCCTACATATAACATTTAGATTGGGTAAATATATAGTCATCTCCTTTGATTTAAAATATAAGTATGATGTAACAACCTCTTCAATGTAATAGAAATATTTTTCAGTCAGGATTCGGGTGTTCATTTATCCTAAATGGATATAGTTTGATGAATTTTGTATGTAAAGTAAGCTCAGCTATATAGGCCAAGGAAGCAGTTTTTTTAAATATGCATGTATATTAAGCTCTGTCTTCTTTTTTGTTTTGTTTTGTTTTTCATTTTTGTTTTGTTTTGTTTTGCTTTGTTGCTGTTGTTGTTTGGTTTGGTTTGGTTTTCAAGATAGGGTTTCTCTATGTAACAGCCCTGTCTGTCTATCCTGTAACTCTGTAAACCAGACAGGCCTTGAAGTCCCAGATATCTGCCTGGCTCTACCTCCCGTGTTCTGGGATTAACTTTGTTCAACTCAATACTTACTTGTTATTTTAAGAGTGCAGCTGGATAGTTCAGTCAGTGAGGTACTCACCATACATACATGTGCCCCCACATTGATCCCTAGCATTCACTCCTGGGTGAGGAGGGGATGGTGGCCTATGAAATGCAAACAAGAAGCCAGCATCAACTTGTATGCTTAACCCAAGGTCCAACCTACTTGATATCTGGAAGTTAGAGCAATACCCAAGTCTTAGCAAATTGCTCAGCCTAGCTGTCAGCCCCCCATGTGACATCACTCACTTGGGAGAATTGTAACATGCCTATATTTCATTTTTACACAATGATCCTCAACCCACAACTTAAACAATGGTGCATGCTTCCACAGCTACATTTTTTTTATGTGTGTGTGATTTGAGTCAATCTTACAGGAGTTTAGAAGGAGCTGTTTAGTACTTTTACAAAATGCAAATCTCAAATGTTTGTGTCTTTTGGGTTGCTCAGAGTATGGCTGACCACACTTTCAAAAATCATATGTTATACAATATGATTAGCTACTTAGGAAAATCATCACTCATCACCCACATAAAGCATAGGTACCACATGCTAGACACACACTCAACCCTAGAAGAGCTGAGGCCTGACACATAAGCCGATATAAGGAGTAGAGCTGCAATTCAATTGATAGGGTGGTGCCTAGCAAGCATGCAGCCCTGTGTTCCATCCCCAGCACCACATAAACCAGGCATGGTGGTCTGTAATCCCAGCACTGGGAACATGGAGGCAGGAGAATGAGGAGTTAAAGGTCATCCTTGGCTACATAGTGAGTCTGGGGTCAACCTGGGATACATGTCAGAGAGAGAGAGAGAGAGAGAGAGAGAGAGAGAGAGAGAGAGAGAGAACAGATAATTACATGGTAGCTAGGTAATACCTCCAGGAAAAGTTGGACATAATTGATATGAACCTGTAAGCTAAAGAGCTGGGCGCGTGCCTGGTGAAGATCTTGAAGACTTCTTGAAGACTTGACCTTGACAGCAATCACTTAGTTCTCTAGGCAAGAAGACCGAGCACGTGCTTGAGCATTGTGCACTGGGGGTTGAGGTGGGTACCTGTGCTTGTACATGTGTTGGAGTACGCTTCTTGCAACCTCTGAAGGCTTCTCCTCCTCTATTCTAGATATCGATGAATGTGCTTCTAGCAAAGCAGTCTGCCCTTCCAATCGAAGATGCGTGAACACATTTGGAAGTTACTACTGCAAATGTCACATTGGTTTTGAACTGAAGTATATCAGTCACCAATATGATTGTGTAGGTAAGATCCAGTGGCTTTTTTCCCTCTTGCCTCCAAGCCTGCAGGCTTTCTCTACAGGAATTTGTTTATATTCATTCAATCTATTATACTGGCCAGCTGGACAATACATACACACACACATATACATACATACACACACACACACACACATGCATGCACAAAGAAAAACATATGTTATGTTTCTGGTATTTAGGTAACTCCAGTGAGATTATGAAGCCAGATCTATAGTGATGGAAACAAATGAGTATAACCTATCATGGAGGCAAATATCTTGAGATGACTTATGTGAGGGTTTTTTTTATTTTTTTGGTTTTTCGAGACAGGGTTTCTCTGTATAGTCCTGGCTGTCCTGGAACTCACTCTGTAGACCAGGCTGACTTCGAACTCAGAAATCTGCCTGCCTTTGCTTCCCAAGTGCTGGGATTAAAGGCATGCACCACCACAGCCCGGTGAGGGTTTGTTTGTTTTTTTTCCTAATGTAATGAGTTTTTATTTAGTTTATATAGTTTTAGTCTGGTTCTATTTCCAACTACACACCTATGAATAGAAGCAATAAAGATGTATTTATATTTGCTACAAAATTAAGATGAGCTCAGTGGTCTGTTCCTAACATCTTTCAATGGATTGACTTGACGAAAACATATGAAGGAGACTGGAGAGGTGGCTCAGTACTTAACAGTCACAAGAACCTAAATTTGCACCCAAGCACCCAAGTAACAAGCAAAGTATCCCAGAAAACACCTGAACTCCAGCTCTAGAAAGGAAAAACAAGAGAACCACTGGGGGTCTGCTGGCTTCAAGCAGACCTAGGAGCCCCTAAGAGAGACTTTGCCTCAAAAAGAATAGACAGAGAGTCATAGAAGAGGATACTCTTTTTGCCTCTGCTGTAGACATAGACACACCACACATCTGTGCACACACAACAATTTTTTAAAGGAAAATTATATGAAGGGGAGCAAGTCCTTTCTTCTTTCTTCTTTTAGCCCTTTTGTAGTTCAAGCATCAAATAACATCACTCTGTGCTAATACTGTTATTAGGCTCATCTTAAAACATTTTCATCTCTTAGTGAAGGGACTCCAGGCCTTGAAGAGCTTGTGAGATCAGATATACATACCCACTACCCTTGATATACTGTCCTATAGTGAAGAGAAATTTGGGCTGCCTCTAGCTCTTTATTCATTCGTATAACTTTGGTAACTTTCCATGCACATGACATGGAAAGCTAACTGTTGGAGAACATAGCATTCTTTCAATCCTGTACTTAAGGCTTCTTAGGACATGTCTTGTATCATCGTGTTGGGACAATGCCCCATTGCTGGGTTTTGAACCATCTTGGGAGACTTTCACAGCTATTCCCTCAAGTCTTCTTAGATATGAACACTACCCTAAGCAGGCACATAAAATTCATGTTCGGCCTATGCTTAGAGCCCACCCTGTCCTGTCAATCCAGCCAGCTGGGCAAGCAAATAACCCCAGTGCAATGTTGCCCAGATCCCTGACACTATAAGGATGTTCCCCTCCACAACAGATTGAGAATGCATCCAGCTTCCCAAGACAGCAAATCTCTGATGTACTAACAGCAGGTAATATTAGCATCAGAGCACCTTTTGTGACTGAATTCAAAACAATACACTGGTTTGTGTGCTTACACCTACAAAAGCATAGACAGGGAAAAGGGTGGAGAGTAGAGCACTTGAAGCTCCCACTTGAGTGGAACCTGGCCAATTTTCCACCTCTAAATCCAGCAGACAAGCTCAAACCAGCCTGACCCTTTCCCCTGACAGGTTCTCAACAAAATGCCCGTGCCTATGAATTCAGACAGTGGCAAAGGTTCCTGGCTGAGCCTGTCTTTTGTTTGTGAGGAGTTTCAAGCCAAAATTAGAATTTATTTTCTGATATTGTTCCTTATTTTCAGATTACATGGAGGAAAATCAAACCAATCCAAAATTTAGCATTTATTTTCTGATATTTCAGTTACTTAGTTCCCAATTATGTGGATGTAAGGGAAAAGGAGAAACTCCAAACATCATAGCTGATTTCAATCGCATTAATAATGAGCAAGCAATGAAGTTGCTCTGGGGGAGGTGAGTTGCAGGCACCTTCCCTACATACCAGGCAGGCGCCAGGCAAAGCCAGGGCTCTTGGCCAAAGGACCTCAGGTTTTGAACACCTCTCTGCTCTCAGGCAGCACTTAGTTTGCTGAAGTGTTGAGTAGTTGGCCTTGAAGTTGCTCAGGTGAAAAGGCTACTCCTTCAGCAAGCCCTTTTATCATAAAGTTGTTCACTGGAATGTTCCCTCTTTTCAGATATGAATGAGTGTGCTCTGAATACCCATACGTGCAGCCCCCATGCCAATTGCCTCAATACCCAAGGCTCCTTCAAGTGTAAATGCAAGCAGGGATATAGGGGCAATGGACTGCAGTGTTCTGGTAAGTAGCATTTGGTCATGACGGTTTTGCTATCTGCCCCCACAAAGCACTCCTTTCAGACAGTGTCCAAGTCCATGTGCACGCATGTGCGTGCATGCGTGCATGCCTCTGTGTGTGTGTGTGTGTGTGTGTGTGTGTGCGCCCTGGCCCTTCATCTTTTCCTAGTTGTGCTGAATTTCTAGTACTCACAAAAGTCATAGGCAGGCAGAAAACTGAAAGATCCTGGGCTAGGGTGCTAATTCAGTTAGTAGAGTGCCTAACATACTCAAAGCCTGGCCCCCAATAGCAACTAAACTAGGTGTGGTAATCCCAGTTCCTGTAAGAGATGGAAGTAGGAGGCTCAAATATTCAAGGTCATCCTCCAATACCTAGTGACTGTGAGCCCAGTCTGTGAGATATGAGACCCTGTCTCAAAAACAAGCAAAAAAACTTAGGGTTGGGGGACAAACAAACAAGGGCATCTTTTTTATTTTTCTGGTCACAACACTTTCATCAGGACTTTTTCCAGAAAAGCCAAGGCAAAGTAGGATGTGCTAGACATCACCTCTTGTCATCTTGTCATCCTAAAGTCCACATGTTCTCTCTCTCTCTCTCTCTCTCTCTCTCTCTCTCTCTCTCTCTCTCTCTCTCTCTCTCTCTCTTCTCTCTTTTCTCTCTGTGTATTGAACTCTTTAATCTTTAATGATAGTGATTTTTAAACTATAAATGTATAAGCCAGACATACAACTAGAAAATCTACTGCTGTTAACTTAGAACAACAGGAAAAGTGATTTCCCATTAGTACTATGTCTGAGGCAATGTTTTCCTACTTGAGGAAGGACAGAAGCTGACAGAGGCTCTACAATCTTATGATACTTGGTTATTAATCCAAGCCCTTTGGATTTTTTACACCCCGGAAAGAAACATAAACAATTAGGTAGCAGCTCTTATTACTTCAGTGTGGGAATGGCAGATTTCAAGGACCATAATAATAATAATAATAGTGGTAGTGGTAGTAATGGTGGTAGTGGTTGGTGATGGTATAAATGAACACTGGAAAACCTAGAGAGTTCCTGAAATTCCTGCCAGGTCAAGTTATCTATGCTTACAGTGCAGGCCACCCCCTGGTAAACAGAGTCCTGTAGTGTTTAAAGTCAAGCAGTAAACATGGCGAACGCAACGCTTGGAGAGTTAGGAGGATAAGAACTTCAAGGTCATCTTTGGCTGAATAGTGAGTTCAGCCTGGGCTACATGAGATTACTCTCTCATGTCTTAAAAGACCAAGAATAATAGTAATAATAATAATGATAGTTAGGTTTATCCTTCTTTTAACCCTGGTTTATTGTGACTAGACTTGTCTTTGTCATGTTGTGTCCTGTTTTTGGTTGGTTGGTTGGTTTTGATTTTATTATTATTTTTG
>JADRCC010157993.1:0-16290 GCA_019843855.1 Hylomyscus alleni
GTAAATTAGGAAAATCAAGATACATAACTATGCTAGATGATATACTAAAATATCATCCTGCTCTAATGACATCACATCTAGGAAGATACTATGGGAAAGTACTATGAAATGTAAGTGTTGAAATGCTGACATAAATTGATAGGGGTGACTTGACAAAGTAAAAGAAGAGAGAGAGGAGGGAAAGAGGAAAGGGGAGAGAGAGAGAGAGAGAGAGAGAGAGAGAGAGAGAGAGAGAGAGAGGAAGGAATCTAAGTCCAAGCAACCACAGTCATTCTGATTTGGAGATAGTTATTAGCTCTCAGCTCTTCATCTTTTTTTTTAATGTGGGTTATGAACACAAGGAAGCAAGAGGAAGTATCTGGTGTCCTCATCTATCAGGATTTTTCCTCCCTTGACACAGGGGCTCACACTGTACCTGGAAGCAGGCTGGTAGCCAACATGCCCCAGTGTTGTGCCTGTCTCTACCACCCACAATGTTGGGATTATACTATGAAGGCCATACCTGACCTTTCACTCGAGTTCTAGGATCCAAACTCAGGTCTTGTACCACAAGCACTTGTACACATTGAACAATATTTCCAGCCGTAGACTCAGTTTTCTAACAGATCGTACTGAACCAGGAAGGGGAAATCCTGCATCATTCCTATGGCTTCTGGGGTTATATAAGATCTATTCAGTGGAGACTGATTCATTCACTAACTGCATGACCTCCTTGCCCCACATTGTTCGAGGACCTGTGATGGTCTCTAGCTAACTAACTATGCTAACTGAGAGAGTGTGGCAGACCATATCCTGTTGGGAAAAAACAAAAACAAAAACACATCACCACCACCAAGAACAACCACCACCACAAAAACCCAAGGACACAACCTGTGACACATCACAAATACTTTGTGGAACTTCAGGTGAGCTACGAAGATTGGTTGTACATATGTGCTTTCTAGTTTAGTATTGTCCATTACTTAGACAAGGTCTTCCTTTCCCTTAGAGAAGAGACATATCTTGAACAAGGAATTTCAGTACAAGAAAGATCCTTGAGCATGGTGAGAGTCATTCCGATCAAGGGGCTCCGTCATTCTGACCATCACTAATGGCTGAGACTAATTCAAAGGCATGAGAAGCCCTTTGGGATCCTCATCAGGAGAAGCCTTTGAAAGGTGGTGGAGGACTCACAAGCATAGAAGAGCTTCACTCAGGATAGGCTAGGGATCATGCCCATAAGAAGAGTACTTCATGGATTAGAGGTTTCAGAGACATAGAGTAAGAGATGGCAAACAATGTATAAAAACAGCTAATCCCCAGTTACTTAACAGGAAGCAGGATGCCAACATGGGGTATGCGCTCTTTCAGATAGCCCTGCTGAGCCCTTCCAAAAGAACCCACAGCCATGTAAAACCCTCAGCAGAGCATCAGCACAGCCATCTCTGTGTATGGGCAGTAGAGGTCGCTGCTGCTGCCGCTTTCCTCCTCCTCCTCCTCCTCCTCCTCCTCCTCCTCCTCCTCCTCCTCCTCATCCTCTTCATCCTCTTCATCCTCATCCTCCTCAGCTGCTGCTTCTTCTTTCCCTTTTTCTTTCCTCCTCCTTCTACCCTAGGAGCTAGACCTCATTTCCAGCTTCCCTTGTCATTGGTAGAGTCACACATGTCCCTGAATGGCTGCATAAAGAAGTCTTCAGGTGTGTGTAAATAATTTTTTTAAGTATTCAAAATTTTTCTTCATGTCCCTTTATGCATTTGGTCACTGGAAATGCCATGAAACTGAGAACCTGGTGTCCATTCATTCATGCTCTGAGTCATACAACATCTTACATAAGGTGCTCAGAAAACACACATAGGCAAAAAAATATTAAGCAGCCTGGGGCAATACAATCCACACTGCAGACACTGGACAGTGGCCATGGGTAGGGAGGGGGTGTGTAAACCAATGCGTAAGTGCAAACCTGCACTTATGAGGAAAAAAAATCAAAGTTCTGTCGGGTTTCAGATTTACCATCGTGAAAGAACTTTAAACATGCAAAAGCTCAAAACAAGCATGGCACAGTTATGAGCTATACTCCAACAGTGAGGCATGGCACAGTGATGGTATGTACCCCCTAATAGTGAGCAAAACAAAATTAGCCTTTCCTTCAGTGGATTAAGTTGAGTATTCTGCCACAGTAGCCAAGGGGAGGGAGGAACTACCTAACAATGTCTTGTACACTAGAACAAATGCCACTGTGTCCTCTCAGTAAGATTGGGGGTAGCAATATTTATTAGATAGTGTCTCAGGGTTTTACTACTGTGAACAGATACCATGACCAATGCAAGTCTTATAAAGAACAACATTTAACTGGGGCTGACTTACAAGGTTAGAGGTTTAGTTCATTATCATCAGGGTGGGAGCATGGCAGTGTCCAAGCAGGTATGGTGCAGACAGAGCTGGGAGTTCTACATCTTCACCTGAAGGCTGCTAGTGAAAGACTGACTTCTAGGAAGCTAGGACAAGGGTCTTAAAGCCCAAGCCCACAGTGACACACCTACTCCAACAAGGCCATACCAATTCCAACAAGGCCACACCTCCAAATAGTGCTACTCCCTGAGCTAAACATATGCAAACTATTACATTCCACTCCCAGGCCCCCATAGGCTTGTTCAAATACATGAATCTATGGAGGCCATACCAAGCCATAGCATAATAAAAAAGTACATTTGGTCCAAGTTCCAAAGTCCCCATAGTCTATAGCAGTCTCAACAATGTTAAAAGTCCAAAGTTCAAAGTCTCTTCTGAGATTCATTCTATCACTTAACTGTAATCCCCAAAGCACAACAGGAAACCAGCAGGGCAAACTCCAAACTCTGCATGCCCATGTCTGATGTCAAAGTGTTCTTCAGATATCCATTCCGTTTTCATCTTTGTTGACTGCAAAACTTCTTTTTCCTGGGCTGATTCCACTCCCTGGTAGCAGCTTTCCTCAGCAGATATCCCAAGGCTCTAGCATCTCTAACATTTTGGAGTCTCCAAGGCAACTTCAATGTTACAGCTTCTTGTTTCAATGTCTGGGATCCACACATGATCTTCTGGGCTCCTCCAAAGGGCTGTTGTCACTTCTCCAACTCTGCCCTCTGTAGCACTCTAAGCTCAGATTGATCCACTCCACTGCTGCTACAGTTCTTGGTGATCATACTGACATCTACAACACACTAGAGTCTTCTGCTGCAACTAGGCTTCACCAATAGCCTCTCATAGGCTCTCTTCATGGTCCAAATCTCAACTCCTTTGCATTACTCCTTCAGTCCTGGGCCATCAACCACAACTGAGGCCTCACTCTCGCCAATGACCTTCCATGGCCTCTCACAGTGCTGAACCTCAGCTGCTCTTCATGAGCCCTTCATACCTTCAAAACCAGTACCACCTAAGTGACTCTTATACATTACCAAGTATAGCTGCAGCATGAGGTACAACCTTGGCTATCTTTAGAACACAGCCTCTTTTTGCTCTCAGAAAACACATCCCAGAAGATTTCACCTCAGTGGTGCTGGTCCTTCTTAATCACTGCTAATTTCTTATATTTTTGGTTGTGAGCCTAGCCTTTAACAGCTGAGCCATCTCTCCAGCCCTCATGGCTAATTTCTCAACTCTAACAAACCAGCATCAATTGTCCCAGTAGTCCCTTCAATTATTCACTCTATAAGCCAGAGTCACAAGACCGAAGCTGCTGGGCTCTGCTGCTTGCAGGAGCCGAAACATGGCCCCCTTGTTCTATTACATTATCACTAGCTTCTTCTCTTCTAACCCCTCACTGCCTCAAATGGCTGTCCTAGATCTTGCTCTGTAGACTGACCTTGAACTTGGAGATCTGCATGTCTTTCTCCTGGGATTAAAGATGTGTACTACCATGCCTGGACTTAAGCTTCACCTAGATCTTGCTCTGTCCCAGGCTAGCCTTGAACTCAGAGATCTGTTTGGCTTTATCTGCTGGGATTAAAGGTGTGTACCACCATTTCTGGATCTAAATTTAGCTGGGTAGACTCTTGCCCCAAAGTCCCTTAATCTATTATCTCCTAGAACACAGGATTCAACTCCATTTCACTTCCTGGTGCCCCTTTAATACTTGAACCATATATTTTATACTTTTTTATTTCTAAGCTTGCTACACTTGTTCAAACTACTCTTCGTGAGACTTAACCAGAGAACAAAGTCTCTGCTGAGCTTTTCTGAGACTTCTTTTGTCAGTGCAATTAATATAAATTTCTTTACTCAGGTAGACTTCAGATAAGGGCCAGAAGCAGTCACATTCTCCACCAAAATACCACAAAAACAGTCTCTAAGGCCACATATTGAAATTCTCCACTGAACCCTCTTGGGCCAGGTCTGCGCAGTTCAAGTCAATCTCAGCAACAAAGTCTCCCATATTCCTACTAGGATAGCTCATTAAGCCCAACTTAAAGCATTCCACTACTTTTGAAATCCAAAGTCCCAAAATCCTCATTCTTCCAAACAAAAGCATAGTCAGGCCTATCACAGCAATACCCCAGTCCTTGGCACCAACTTCTATCTTAGTTAGCCCAAGCCCAGAGTGACACACCTACTCTAACAAGGCCACATCTATTCCAACAAGGCCACATATCCAAATAGTGCCACTCTCTGGGCTAAGCATATACAACCTATCATAGATAGGGATAAAATCAAATTGGATTAGGCACATAGAATTCCCTGTAGGACACCTGGCATTTAAAGGGGCTCACAGTGTGCCACCTCTCACACCCCTCACTTTCCCCCAGAGATCTAGTTGTTCTTATCAAGCCCTGGTCTCAAAAACTCAGCAGAAAGCAGAGGCTGTGTCCCCAAGTGACCCCAGCACCAGGACCAGCCAGTATACACCCAACCCTTAATAGCATTTAAACTTTGTCTGGGCACCTAATTATCTTGATGATGCAGAACTCAAAATAGCCCTGTATGAGCACCCCAGGAAAGGTCCTATCCGCAGACCCAGCCCTATTAAGCCAGGAAAAGAAACGCATCTGATCTAAGAATTTAACAGCTAACAGCTGCAGTCCTTATAACAGGAGAGACCAACAGCCCAGTCTCAGAGGCTGTGCTCACCCAACTACCCTTCCTGACTCCCTCAGAGCACCTCACACCAGTGCCAGCCAGCCATCCCGGCGACTGCCACTCCATTATTATAATACTAGAGAGATTCAGTTAAACACATTTTACAGCCAAGGAGATGAGATCTAGAGAGAATCAAGCTCTGGAACAGAATTGCAAAGTTCCCCCTTCAGCCTAGATTCCTAGGAAACAGGTCATTTTTCAGGGCTTCCAGTTCATCTTCTGGAGCAGGACCAAGTTCCTTTAGGAACTAGCTTCCATGACTCATTCCAACTCCTTAGGAACTAGCCTTCAGCACCAGTTCCAGCCCCCTTCCCCTTACTTTCCAATTCTCTTTTTCCTAACTGGGTCCTCTTCTTTTCTCTTCCTCTGTCCTCCTTCCTTCTTTGGGCCCTTTTTGGCCCCTTTCCAGTCCCCATCCCCCTTCCCTTTTCTCACACCCTTTTCATTAAATCTGTCATTTTCCTGGCATTTGAGACTGTGTGACACAATGGTCAGCTGCTCTATCTTCAAGTGACCTACGCTCAGATGAGAGGAGAGCAGAGATGACCACAGGACCCCAGCAGTGACGAGTATTATGGTAATGAGATGAAATGAGAACAGGGAGAGAACCCTGGGAAGGCTTGCTCCAAGACAGCCTCCATTTCATTGGCACAGCTGCAAATGTCACCACCAGCACACATGTTCTGGCCAAGGCTCCATCTACCTTTGACATATCATGAAGGCAGACTTCTGGTTGCCTCTCACCAATTTCAGTTGTTAATGGCCCTATCTGGGGCAGGAGTAATTATTAAGACAAAAAGAAGGCATTTTTCTCTTTGTGCTCCATTCCAGGTCAATTGCTAACCAATAGTCAGTGCCTAGCTTTACCCAGGAAGCAAATCACTGCTTCCTATCATGTGAATCAATTAATAAACAATAAGTCAATATTCTATGAGTACTGGGAATACTATCATGTTATCTTTACCACAACAAGTATCACATGTCATGAAATCTTGTGAGGAAAGAAACAAGTCAAATTTCCAGATCACTCAAATTTGGACTTTGAAGCAGGGTTTCTCACTGGTCTGAAGCTGGCCAAATAGGCCAGGCTGTTGACCAATTACCTACAAAGTCTGTCTCCCCATTGCCAGGCTTACAATCATATATTATCAAGTTGGACTTTTTCTGTGAGTTCTAGAAATTAAACTCAGTTCCTCCTGTTTGCATAGCAAGTGCCTTATCAAGTAAGCCACCTCTCCAGCTCCCGGGATAAGAAATAATCACTTTGTGGAATTCTGAGTATCATTTTTATGAGTATAAATAATAACAACATCAAGAGCTTAGGGTTGAAGGAAAATAAAGCCTTGTACAGTATCTCGCTCACCAAAAAACAAAGATATAACAAAGGATACTTATGATTCCTAAAGCTCCTGACTGACTGTCTTCATGGATTCTGAGATGTGTGACATCACTGCTCATTCACAAGGAAATGAGCAAAGGCTCAGAGAGGAGAAGCTGCCTCTGGGACTGGAGACCTCCCTCTCCCCACCAGGACACTGCAGCCTATCTTGGGAGTCACTCTCAGGAAGTCAGGCTAGAGGACAGTTAATGTCATGGGTTTAGTTCTTTACCCCTTATTGGGTGGATGGCATTCAAATTAGTCCCTACACAGTCCTTGCCTTGACCCACCATTCCTTGGAAAGTAACTGGTTACATTTATAATAGTGACAAATTTCAAATCCTTCACACTCTAAAGAATCCAATCTTGCCTGGGCCTGGGGATGTGACACCACTTCTCCTGCTTCCCAATACTGGCTAATGTGTCTGGTCAGATGGCAACCTCTCTCCACAGCCTCTCTCTCCTCCCAGCTTGAGAAAGCTCTGATTTAGTGATTGTTCATTATCCCCCCATTTAGACAAATTTCCACACACAGTGGAACCTTTAAACAGTGTGAACAATGTTGTCAATCTTTCTGCACACTGCCTCTGCTAGGCATTAAGAGGGAAATTGCATGAGCAGCAGGGGTGGCATTAGGAACACACGGTTTCCATTAATAGTAACAGGCCTTGAAGTTCAGTCAAAAGAAGGGGGCACTTCAGACACCTGCATACTAAGAGCTGGGCTCTGTCTGAGTCAGCAGACCCATGATTAGGCTGTTTTCAGAAGGGGGACAATTTCAGCTATATGGTCCAATGAGGTTGGTAGAAAGAATGTATCGATATGTTAAATAGGTGCTATAGACAAAAGACTCTGATAAGATTTTGCCATTTTAACCTCAGAATAAACCCACGGGTTAAGTACATTAGTCACATTTTAGAGATGAGAATGTATAAGTAAATATATAAATCTCCATGGCTCATGTGTTCTGTCATTGTGTTGGACAAAGTGATTACTACAAACAAAAATGTGAAAGACAACTCTGGTGGTCTTAAGGCTTTCTATCAACCTTCAAGAAGTTCAGCTTTTCTCTCTTTCTCAGATCGGGTGGCTTCCTTTGGGGGCAGTTGAAGAATTGCCAACTCATCATCACCTGTTAGTATTTCAAATAAGACTCATCCTCACCACGGGATCCTCCGGGTCTGCTGAATAATTCTTCTCATCCATCTTGTGTCTTTGTTCAAACAAAAATGCAGTCCATTCCCTCTTTGTTATCTGTGCCACTCAATAAGGCACTGTCTCTTTGTTATGAGATCAGCCTTTCTCCGCCCCTTGAGTACCAATCAAAGACACAGCAGCTAGACTACTAGTCCCCATCCACATCCCTAACAGGCACCATTAATCAATTTCCCACCAAGCAGCTCTTCCTAATGGATCAGATTAGATACTCAAGATTTAATTTTCTTTCCATCCATGGCCTAAGCCAATCACAGGTCTCAGATAAATGAGTGAGTCTGTCCTTAGTGAATCACAAAATCTATTCTTTTCTGCCTTCCCTCCCCCATTTCCCAGGAGAACAGAAAATCAAACTGATCATATTCTAATGATCCATCTACCAAGATTGGGGTCTAGACATATTCTTGCCTTTTATCTTAGATGGATTATGTTTAGTTGACTTATTTAACCCGAGGTAAGTTGACTTCTGCAAAACAGAAATCATAATTTCTCTGCATATTCAAAAGGAACATGCATAGGAGTGCCCAAACATAATGCACAGCACTGGTCATTCTCCTCTCCCACCTCCCAGCCACCAAAATCATGCTATTTCATTTTCCTCCAATAAAAACCAGCTAAAAACACTTTGGACTAAACTTGCAAATCCAGGTGGCACTCCACATATTTTTTAAAAATGTTATTTTTCAGAAAATATCCAGACATCTTTGAAGCGTTGATTCCTCTTTCACTACGATGTCTAGTATAGTTCTTGTATTGTGGAGTTATGTGTTGTTTAGTTTTCTGTTCAATTTCTCCAGTGTTTAGGAAGGGTGGAACTCTGATGTCACTCTAAAGATAAATGTTGTCTGAAGGCAATAATTGTTGCTGGTGGCTAGTCAAGAAATGGTCACATTCTAAAAGGGCTACATAGGAAAATCTTTGGCTGAGTGGCAACACATTCTGGGGGAGTTGGTGAGCTCTTTTAGAGGTTTTGTATGCCAGCTGGATCCTCTGCCTTCAAAGCCAATGCCAGTTCTAGTTTATTTGTGTCTTAAGAAACAACACAAAATTATTGAGCCTACTATGAGCATGGTACACATGAGATCAGTCAGTTTCTACATAGCAAACTCCAGTTGTTTCAGTGATTAGCTAAAACTACAGCAGTAATGTCTGGCATGGACAGAGTTCCCACACACTGGGTATCTTAGATGGATGGTCTTGCTTGATCACCAGGTTAACTCCATGGAATACAACTGCTACTACCATCATTTTACCAGGGGAGACTGAGATAGAGAAAGCAATGTTAACTAAAGGTGCCTTTTCTATGGCCCCACTGTGTACATGTGTGTATGAGTGCATGTGTGTGTGTGTGTGTGTGTGTGTGTGTGTGTTTGTATGTTTAATGCAGTAATCTATGTCACAGCACAATATTCACTGGGAAATAATTTTAAATAGAAATAGGCAAAATGAATTTTTAAGGCATACCAACACAACTCCTCTTCCCCATTTCTGCCCTATATAATTCACATCCCATTATTTGCTATAGATGTTTGCAGGCACTGTTCATGAAAAAAAAAATGGCTATACTGGATATCATCATTCTTGTATTAGAGCATCTATCTCATACTTTTAATGTATAAAATTTTGTTGAAAGGCACAGAAACAGATGATCTCAGATTATAAAAATCACCTATCAAAGGACTTCCCAGCTCAGACTGGGCAGATTAGACATTAGAGCTGGAGACAATAAAAAACCTTTGCTGTTGGAGACTACAAATTCTCATGCAAATAGAATCCCTCCTCTCCCCTTCTACTCTCCCTGACTCTCCTTGTTCTGTCTCTCCTGAATAATTTGAATCACTAAGTCTCTGGTCATGTAGGAAATGAACTTCTGTCCTACACACGTGTCACTCTGATGAGACAGCCCAGCCCTCTTTCTTCTCCAGCAGCTCTATCCTATGAACAATGCCACATCTGCACCTTCTTGCTCTAAGAAGGTAGCTCAAGGCATCTTGTGCATTTCCCTTTCTGGCTTCCTTGCAAACTTCTAGGGCCATTTGCTTCCCTCATAAATATTTGTTAAAATTCAGGCTTCTCTGTCTCATTGTGTTTTCACGTCTTGTTTTCTGCCTTCTTAGCAGAGCTGATTTGACATAAATATTTATGTGTAAAAAGATGTTCTCCAAGTCCTCAGTGCCTTCCATGCTTCATACTACCATGTGGGGAGCCTTTGAGGCCTCCAAGTGGTTTTTTCTGTGTGCCCAGTGGAGCATAATGGCCATCAATTTTATCCCAAGCTGTGAGGACAGAACAGATGCTGATGTGCCATCTCCAGCTCACATGCTGCACAGGAACAAGCCCTCGAGGACATGCCAAAGGGCTCCAAGGCCTTAGGGTAGAACTTGCCAGCTCTCTCTGTATCTCTATAGATGGTCGGTGAGAGTTGGTAGGTGAATGGGAACAACTCTGCATTTTAGCTGGCTTGGTCAATGATTAGAAATAGTCATATATCTAATTGTATGTCTGCATTGGTCCTCTCTTTAATCCACGCTTTTTAGTGTAACCTGCAGGCTTGTCTACATCTCCCTTCCCCTCTGGCAACTGTCTTGCCACCATCACCCAGCCTCTAAGCTATCTTAATCATCTTCATCCCTACACATCTCGCTGATTCTGTTACACATTTTCTGGAGTTCCTTGTTCTGTTTTTTAGGTCACCAATTAACCCTCACCTAACCTTAGCTATTTCTTCTGTGAAGATGGACTGACCCGGGACCTAAATCCTATCAACCCTCAACAAAAACAAAGGATTAGCCTCCTTTCAATGTTCAATACTTCTCTGGTATAACTATCAACACAAGAGGTCAGTAACATGTTCATCTCAGGCTATGCAAGAATTCCACACTATAGTCCTCAGAGCTCTGATCAATAGGAAAGATATTTCAGGTGAATCCCAGTCCACCCCTCAGATACCACTGGGTAATTCCTCTGAAAGCAATAACAAATAGATGCTGTACACACCTCTTGGGAAGCTTAAATATTATTTTATGGTCATATAACAATTTGTGTGATATATAAATACTATGAATAATTAATAACAAACATTGTAATAGTTTGAATACGCTTGGCCCATGGGAAGTGGCACTATTAGGAGTAGTGTCCTTGTTGGAGTCGGTGTAGCTTTGTTGGAGGAAGTGTGTCACTGTACAGGTGGGCTTTGAGGTCTCCTAGTGCTCAAGCTCCACCTCTGGATCAAGATATAGAACTCTTAGCTCCTTCTCCAGCCATCATGTCTGCCTGCATGCTGCCATCCTCTCACCATGATGACAATGGACTAAACTTCTGAAACTGTAAGCCAGCCCCAATTAAATTTTGTCATTTCTAAGAGTTCCTTTGGTCATGGTGTCTCTTCATAGCCATGAAACCCTAACTAAGACAAATATACATATTATATCAATTACACATTGACATATATCACCTATTAAAGTAGGTTATAACAAAATTATGCACTGAGTTGTTTAAAATAACAGTAGGTTCAAAGTCAGAAAACCTAGGTTCTAAAATCAATATCACTTAAACCTGTGTGTCTTTAAGGATGGTATCCCTCCTCTACCAGCATCTAGTTTCACAGATATAAATCAAGGATCTTACTCTTCCCAAATGAGGCTCTAACAAATGAGAAATTTGCACACCTGCTCTAGACCTTATTGTACCAGGGCCTTGCTCTGCACGTGTAGGTCTGCAGACCGGCAGCCTCCAAAGCCCTAGGGATCCATAAGATGTGTGGCCATCTCATCTGAGCCCATCTCAGGTGACTGAAATCAGAATCAGGCTGTCTTCATTGTAAGAAGAGCTGCCATCCCTGGGTCAACCCATCTCAGATGACTGGAGTCAGAATCAAGCTGTCTTCATTGTAAGGAGAGCTCCCATCCCTAGGTGAATTTCATGCATTCCACTGTTTGGGAAGTAGGGCTCTGAGAGCCTGCTTGAACAACCCATGGATTAGGACAAGTATCATTGCCTGTTCTTGCACTCTCCAGCCTCTGTGCATGAAGCTGTTTACTGGACTGCCCATTTCCAGAAGTATTCACACTATGCACTCACACTGTGTACATGTGAGTATACATGTGCATGTACACACACACACACACACACACTGGATTACACACTGTCCTTCCTGTGTAATACAGAGAAACTGCCTCCATTGTCAGGTTAGCTTACTCTGTAGTATGCCTGTTGACTAACAAGGAATCTCCAAGATTGGAAAAGTTAGCTTTTACAAATATTGCAGTTCATGCATGCCTAGAATGCAGCCAGAACCTGGCTGTATTAGTTCCCTGTGCCTGCCATAACCAATTACCAGAAGCTGAGTGACTGAAAAAAGAGAGCTTTATTCTCTCTGTTCTGGAAGGCTGAAAGCTGGGATGAACATGTCAGCAGTGCCATGCATTCTATGAAGGTCCTAGGGAAAAATCCATCCCTGACACCTTCCAATTTGGTAGCTCCAAGGACTCTGCACATGGTCATACTGTGCTCTTTTCTTCCTGGTATCTCTCTGTTCTGACTCATTCTTCTAATGACACTAAATTTAGAGCTCATAGACCATTAAGAATGGACTCCTCACCTCAATGTCTTTGATTCAATTTTCAAGACCCTCTTTTTTCCAAATAAAGTGGCATCTATGGGTTATAGTCCTTCTTTAGGGTCACCATTCAGCTCATCACACCAGTTCACAGTAATCCCCGAAAATAAAAGCCTGCTGTGTTCATGAAGACCCTTAAAGACACACACACAAAATCTCAGAAGGCTACAAAATAAACTTAGGTCTTCCAGACACCACAAAATGAAATGAGCATGTAGACAAGCACAGGTATCCTTTTCCAGGATGTGTGTCCTTCACACAGATAAGCACCTACTCTCTATGCTTGCCTTCAGTGTGTCTACTATATGCCTGCAAGCACCTACTCTGTATTCACAGATTCAGTGTATGTACTGTACACCTGTAGTCATGTTGTACCACGTATCTGTGCAATCCCCTTGTCCACCAATCCTGATGGCTTGACATTTATCTTAACCACTTTTTGACCAAGAATCTAAGATATTTCAAGGATGTCATTGGTACATATCCTCCTACCTCTGAAACCTCTGTTCCAGGAAGATTACAACATTCATTCTTTGCTGATCAGCTCAGGGTGTGTGAAATCCCTCAAGCAGCCAGAATGTACTTGTCTTGGCCAGAATTGTGCCAGAATTGGCTTATGTGTATGTCTGAATGAAGAATGGACATAAAATAAGGTCAAAGAGGTTAATAAGTAAGGTTCAGTCCCAGTTATAACAAGGTCTCCATTTGGAAGGACTCGGTTCACAAATAGCATAACAGATGCAATCCCAGCTATGAGGAAAGGCCAAGAACTAAAATAAAAATCAGTCTTTGGGAGCCAGAATTACACATGCAGAATTTGGTATTTGAACTTGGCCTGAAGATTTCTGCAACTACCAATGAACAAATACTATAGGTGGGTGGGTGGTTACAGCAAGGGAAGACTACAAGTGAGCAGGAGGAACCAGGGAGACTTTTGTTTATAAGAATGTCAACAGAGGGCTGAGAGATGGCTCAGTAGTTAAGAGCACTGACTGCTCTTCCAGAGGTCCTGAGTTCAATTCCCAAAAACCACATGGTGGCTCACAACCATCTGTAATGAGCATCCAATGCCCTCTTCTGGTGTGTCTGAAGACAGCGGCAGTGTACCTGCATACATGAAATAAATAAATAAATCTTTAAAAAGAAAAAAATGTTTGTTTTTAAAAACAGAATGTCAACAGAGAAACAGCTGCATGAACATCTCATGCAGGATTTGCAGACTGAAGTGCTCACACACAAAGGCACTGTTAGTGGGATATGAATCAGTGTGAGCGGATAGCTAGTCATTTGTGGAGAAGTCAGTATGAGAGAACCATCACACGGTTTTTGTTATTTACTGCCTGGGGCATATGGGTTGTCAAATACATTGATTATCACTCTGTTATAGAAAAATGCAAGGAAGTGAGTGAGTGAAAAATGGAAAAGCAGCTAGAAAGGTGATAAATGTGTAGAAATTCAGAAATAATGCTAATGTTACCATACCATGTTATTCCTGATAGCAATGTATAACAGAACCAACAGAAGGATGGATGGATGGATGGATGGATGGATGGATGGATGGATGGATGGATGAATAGATGATAGATGAAAGGATAGATGAGTGGGTGAGTGGATGGATGGGTGGGTGGGTTGTGGATGGATAGATGGGCAAAAAGGAGAGAGGTAGTGATCAACGGGTGGAGACAAATGTGATGCTTAGCTAGACACTGACATGTAAATGATCCTAAAGCATAATATTGAGAGGGGGAATGAGATGCAGAATTAAATGTAAAATATGATAAATTTTCCTCAACCAAAACACATAAAATCCTATATATTGTTTAGCAAAACAAAGGTCTGTATATAAAAGTTTAAAGGCTTGAGAGAAATTAGACACACAGAGGAAAGAGTACATCTGTAGTTATTCTTGCCTGGTTGGAAAAGAGCAAGATAGAGATTCTAAGGGAAGAAGACAATGAAAGTATTATTTTTAACATACAGCTTTTTATGTTTGGATGCTAATATCTTAGTCATATGGCCAAGCACTACTTACTCATGGACAACTCTGAGGCCCCCTGGTATCTAGTTCTTTGTAGTTTCTCTATTATGTTTTTAATTTCCTCAAATAAACAAATACAATTTAACAAGATCCAGGTAGGTGAAGGAAGCCTGAAAAAGGAGACTTTGCTGATTTAGCAAATCCTTATGTTTTTAGATGACATACATTTATTTCCAGGAATATTTCAGTGCATACAGCTAACCCCCGAATGATGAGGCATGATTCCAGGTTACAACGTTGTCCTCAGGATGTGGTCAGGATGTCGAATGAATGACTAAGCAAATGATAAAAAAAGGATTAGTGATTCCCTCTAGGACGTTTAGAGAAGTCTACATTGGCAAAGAATTCAATTAGATGACCTGTAATCTACGGCCACAAAGCCATTTTCCTCCCTAAAATATGGGTCTGGGCCCTTTCCCAGCTTCTTTTGTGTTCGGGCCTTGCTCTTTCAAAGGTTCCAAGAACACAGCCAGAGAAGACAGATGAATAAGCCCAGTGATTCGGGGCCATTTTCAGTTCCTGGGCTGGGTCCCTGGAGCACATGACCATTCGGCTCTTCAGCTCTGACCCTGCTGTTCAAATTCCTTTGTACACAACATAATAATGAGCTTCAGCCTCTCAAGCAAGACAATTTTCCCAGGGCTTCGATGTCTATTCCGATCCAGTGAGTGCCAAGTCCTGTGGCAAGCTGCCACTTAACTCAGAAGCGCTTTTCCAAAAACTCCTAACTGGTCTTTTCCTACCCTGGGAGGGTGGGGAGCCCCCAAGCTTCTCCCTAATGTCAGCCCCAAGTGGCAGGCAGAGACCTCTTCCTCAAGCCTCAGTAGATGCTCTGTTATCTGTCCCCTGGGAGCCAGCAGGGCCATCATCACTACAAGCAATGAAAAGACTTTCAATGTGGGTCAGTATAGGTCTGAGAGATATTTGCAGATGTATTGCTCCACTGCCAGGAATTTGAATTGGAATGATGGTAGAAAGACCATAATCCTAAGATGGACCAGGTGTAGTGAAAGGGAACATGCCAACCCCACATTCTTTCACCCTTGCCAGTGTATGCTGGAGCTGTGAAATGGGGGTATGTTTCATGTTCTCTGAAGGAGTCAGGATCAGCATTATGAACACTGGAGATCATCTAACCAAAAGATAGGGCAGCAACTAATGCAGACCCACAAAGATAAAGCAGCAGCTACTCCAGACCCACAAACTTGTATTGATCTCAAATTTGCTTTATAAAAACCTCATCTGCACCAGGATATGCCTACAATCCCAATGCTGTGTAGGAGCAGGGGGATCAAGTCATCTGAGCCACAGAAGCCAGTCTTGACTACAAAAATATCAACAAAATCTGAAAAGCAGAAAAAACAAAGCTGATATGGTCTCTATGCGAGGTGCAGTGTAAATTACCTGCTTGTGTGTTCAGAACTAACTCTAATATAAGGTGAGGCCCTAGAAAAACGTGGCAAAAAGTCTTACTGGGCTGTTCAGCTTGTGGCTTGTGTGCTGCAGAAGCCCAGAATAGCTATGAATGTGGCCAGACATAAAACTCCTATGTTTATTTTATTTGAGGGCATTTGTATTCTGTGACTTGATGATGAAGTTCTCAAATAAGTATGAACTTCATGAATAACAACCAAGGTTATGCCACTGTCAAAAGGTTGGACACACCTGAAGCATGTAGTCTGGTAAAGCCCCAGACACCAACTTATCCAAGCCTTCTCCTCCTTGCCCCCTCAATACTTCAGCTCACTACTTATGCATCAAGTGTGTCCTTAACAAAAACATCAGGTTCCCTTCAAATTCAGGAAGAACTGGAATTCTATGCAGCATCTTAGTCTCTGATTCATCAGAGCAGATATAGCCTATTTTCTTTAAAAAGGAAAAAAAGGAAGAAAGGAAGGGAGCAATGAGGGAGGGAGGGAGGGAGGGAGGGAGGGAGGAGGGAGGGAGGGA